>CAUYRH010139551.1:0-22283 GCA_963574655.1 Perodicticus potto
TAAGGCGTCAGCCACGTAAACCTGAGCTGGCGGGTTCGAATCCAGCCTGGGCCCGCCAAACTACAATGACGGCTGCAACCAAAAAATGGCCAGGCGTTGTGGCGGGTGCCTGCAGTCCCAGCTACTTGGGAGGCGGAGGCAAGAGACTCGCTTGAGCCCATAAATTGGAGGTTGCTGTGAGCTGTGATGCCACAGCACTCTACCCAGGATGACAGCTTGAGGCTCTGTCTCAAAAAAAAAAAAAAACAATCTGGAAAGAATGGGTTTGCTTCCCATCAAGAACCAGTGTCTGTGTCTCCATCCCCATGTTAACAATGCCCTGTCACCCTGCACTTGTAACTGGTCAGGAAACACGGGGATCGCAGCCATAGGAACCACTCCCTACTGTGTTGCCAGAAACTTTGTGCACATCCTCTTTAATGCAACTGCCCTGGACTCAGAGGCCAAGTGGCACTTCCACTAGGCCCAGGCCACTCCTACACATGGGTTCCTTCTATCTCACCAAGCTTTCCCCCTCACTTCTGGTATGGCCTCAGTGTGCTGGGCCTTGCTGCCACTGCCATTTTCAGTTCATCTCTCTTGGGTACTTAACATCCTGGAGGCACTGGAAATCATCAGTTCGAGGCTGGAGCAATAGAATGATGTGAGATCCCAATTCTGGCATAGGCTGGGATCTGGTAGGACAGGAGCTGCGAACCAACACAGTGGGGTATCCGGGGGGAATGGTTCTAGGAGCCCCTGGATACCACAGCTTTAGGAAGCTCAAGTCCCTTATGAAATGATGTAGTATTTGCATATAACCTACACACATCCTTTCATATACTTTAAATCATCTCCAGATTACTAGATACCTAACACAATGTATGCTATCTAAAGAATTGTTCTACCTACTGTTTTTCAGTCTGTATTTTTTATTGTTGTTTTTTTTCCCAAATATTTTTGACTTGCAGTTGGTTGATTCTGTGGATGTGGAAGGCTGTATGTGTCTTTCTAGCTTTAAAGTCTCTATAACAAAATACCACAGAAGAATTGAAAATAGGCAAATCCTATACAAAAGCAGATGCGGCCTACTTCATACAGAGCATTGTGCTTCTGGGAGGCATGGAACTCACCTTTTTTTCTCCTTGAAAGTCCCTGCTTTGGTTAATACCATGAACTTGCAGAAAAAGAAAACTGAGTATAGACGGGTTGATGACTGAAGCCCATATCTTCAAATGCTTTAAAAGTTAAGTCAGTAATCTTTACACTGATGTGAAAGAAGGGGAAAAAACTGACCCTTTGCTTCAAATGAAAATATTTCCATCTGGTTTTTAATTAGAAAGCAGTTGTTTTGCTTTTGCAACACTTTTTAACCTCTGCCATTGTAGGTACAAGCCTGCAGACCATATTTACACTGATTAGAAAAAAATTAAAAATAAACGTTGAAAGAAACAGTATTTTTCTTTTTAAGGAAAAAAGATAGCAAGCAGCAGTTTTTTGGAAGGGTCAGGCATTTAAAGGCATGTATGGGAAGCCATCATGGCTGTAGGTTATAGTTTATTTTGTCTTGAAAAAATCTGAGGTCATTTTAACTATGCTGACCTGTGAACCTACACATTGAGCATCTCAAACCGGGACCGTAAGCAAATACTGCCCTCTTGTGCACCAAACAGGTCCAGAGTCAGCGTGGAGATGATTTCCACCCACCGCCTGCAGACAGCTTGCAATTGTGCAGCTGGGTCTCTGGGGCCTCGAGATGTGTCAGAAAGAGGATGACACACATCTGTTACCAGAGTGCTTGCTAAAATGTCCCCAGATTGCCTTCTGAGACAGATTTCAAGATAAGAGGAAGAAGGGAATATTCAGCTGAAGAAATCAGACCAAACATAACCGACTCTTATCTCTTTTAGAAAATATTCATTCCTTGAAAAGAAACTTTATGGGTTGCCATGACAGGTTTTCTTATTATGTGCTTTTTAAAAACTTTTAGAAACGATTAATGAACCTAGACTAATGAATAAGTAGTATCTCTTTTTATTTAGAAAGTCTTTGCCAGGAAAAGAGATTCCATTTGATTCTAGGAGGAAGGAAAAAGGGCAAGAGGAATGACCCAGCTTGCTGTTCTCAGAGGATCTTCCTACAGCTTGGTCATATGCTCTTCCTCTACTTTCCAAAGAGTTCCCAACCTGGTGGGGTTAATTGCAAACACTCTCTCCTCTAGCCTATGGACAGGAGTCTGTCCCCAGAAAACCAAACTGTAGTCTCAAGAGAGGAGTAAAGGGTGTAAACTACTGTTCTCCTATGAAAGAACTTGAGAAAAATCAAAGGCAAAAAAATATCCATGAAACTGAGTCAAAGCCAAGCCTGCTCAGCAGGAACCTCAAGGGTAAGTCCCTGGCCTTCTCTGAAATAAATTTCTAGTTCTGTCTCAAGTACAAGTCATCCAAACACCTCCACCCACCTCTTCACCCTCCTAGACACAATCCAGTACTGGCCAAATTCACATGCCAGACTCATCTCTGGAGAAGAATGAAAAGGCAAAATTAGCATTTAGTGCATTCCCTTCAACCCAAGGGGCTTTGCAGCAAGCAGAGGACAGGGGGGTATTTCAGGGAGTGTGAGCCACAAGGCTCTGGCCAGGGAGGGGCACTGACCAGAACCAGAAGCAGGGCTAGGTTCCAGCAACTTTTTTTTTTTAACTAGTTCCGTAACCTTACAGACTTCACTTAACATCTCTGATGTCCAATTCTTGGGTTAGTTGTTCAGGAATGTTTCCTTAACCTCCACGTGGCCTATATAAATCACAAGCAGCCTTTCATCATTGCCTCAGAAAGGCTTTCCATGCCCTCCAAACTGAGTTAGATGCTAGATGCACATGTCCATTAGTCCCACTTTGGGCATCCCATATTGACCTTCTTCATACTTACACAATTTATAATTCTATATATTTTTGATTTACTTCTGTAACATCTGCCTCACCCACTGGACAGTGAGCTACATGAAAGCAGGAGCCCCTTCTGCCTTGCGGACAACTGGAAACCCAACTCCTGGCATGCAGGGAGTTGCTCAGGGCTTCTGAATGGATTAATGAACATCATGACCCAGCCCTCCTTCTAGGTCATTTGAGATTAAGGAACAGTCACCTAGACAAATCTGTACAACACTAAGAATCCTGGAGAAAGAAATGAAAGAAAGCCAATGAACCAAACCAGGTGTTCAAAATAGCCCCCCGTCTATCACAAAGGGTAGGTGGCAGAAAAGGTAAGGAGCTGTCTGGGGAGGACCTAGAGGGCCTCCCTTCCGAGGGGAGTCTCAAACACTGCACACCCAGGACACCAGCCCCAAAACCAAGAGGGCTTATGATGGTTACAATCACACATTTATTTATGGGTATCTTCGTGCTTCCTGTGAGAAGATGCATGAAAAACTCAAGGGTGAAAGTGGCTAAGTGATGGAGGGCAGCAGCTAGGTCTGCAAGGGGTGCTCATGCAGAAAGGTCCAGCCCAAAACCAGGACAGAAACAGCATCAAATCTCACTTTCTCTCTTTCCCCCAGGAAATTTCTTATCATGCAAGCATTTTATAGTGATATGTAGGACCCCAGGTTCCTAACAACCTGGTGCTCCTGGAATTTTATATTCAAGAGGACCTCTAGACCCACAGCTTGGTGATCAGAGACAGTGACCTCTTTTTGTCACATTGTCAACCAGACCTGGGCAGAACTGTAGTCTCCCACTGGACAGCTGGCATGCCAATCTACCTCTGAAGACCTTCTCTCCCTTCATCTTCGCAGACTATTTGCAGAACAATCACTGGCATCAGTCACAGGCTTCCATTACGCTCATTTCCCCATCCCCAAGCTCTGGGGCAAGTTTAAAAGTCCTTCTCCTGTCTCAGAATCAGGTCTGAATTAATACCCTTCCTCAAAAGAACTCCAGTAGCAAAGTAAAAACAGACACACTAGACAATGCCCTCTGAAAGCCCCAGCAGGGACAACTGGGGACAATGCAGCCCCTGGCTCTAAGAGAAACCTTAAGGTTAAAGGTTCACAGAGGCAAAAGAATTACCAAAGTACAACTTTGTTCAAATTTCCTCCAGCAGATTTAAACAACCAGGGTCAAGCTAAAGATTGCCAGCAAAAACCTATGAGACAACTCAGCCCCTTTGAACTGCAGGGAGAAAGGAAAATATACGGTCTGGGAGGGATCTATGTTATAGATTTTAAAAATATTCTTGAAAGGGTCACCCCTGTTAATTCAAAATCGGCCTCTTGAAGGATGTCTGAAAATCGCTTCTTTAAAACAACAGGCGGGGGCCTCACCGTGTGCGGTGAGCTGCACTGAGGTCGCTGGGCTGCCGGCATCAGTGTGCTGACCCTCTGCGGGCCATGAAATTAACCATCAGCATGGCAGAAATCTGCTACGAGTTAAACTACTTTGCTACGCAAAGTGGCCTGAAAATGAAATACGAGGATTGACTTTCCATTGAAAGATTAACTTGTCTAACCTCAAGGCAGGCTTTCTCCACTGTTGAACTCATTTGGCCAGTTGTTTAAAGCACCACAGGAGAGTGGATAATTGGTGCAGGCAGTGGGTTGACTTCTTCATTCATTCACTCCTTCATTAAGGCATTCATATACCAAATATTCACTCTATGCCGAGCCTTGACCGGGGCCCTTGGATACAGAGCTGAATGGTAACAGGCCCCTACCCTCAAAGAGATCAAATCCAGTGGAGAACATAAATCCAGGAAACAAAAAGGATACAAGGTGAGGAGAAAATGAGATGGTAGGGTGTATATGGAGTATCATGGGCCGTCACACCCGAGTTGCCTACTCGAGCCTGTGGAGGGCAGACAAGAAAAGTGCATGGAGCCAAAATGCACAGGGTAAGAGTGCATGATCTGTCTGCCCAGAGACCTGCACGTAGTTCATTAAGCCTAGGTCCTAAGAAAGAGATCGCGCATGAGCACAATGCGTCAGGAAGGGCCTCGCCAGCCATGCTGAGGAGTTCAGCCTCTATGTCAATAGAGAGCAACCAAAGACCTTTACACAAGGAAGTAAAATACTTACATCAGAAATTTAGAAAGTTCTTGGCTACAGAGGGGAAGATAGTTTAAAAAGGGAGTTGGCAAGAAAAAGGGGGGGATTAGCCTACAGACATATGAAAAAATGCTCATCATCCTTAATTATCAGAGAAATGCAAATCATAACTACTTTGAGATATCATCTAACTCCAGTAAGGTTAGCCCACATCACAAAATCACAAAACCAGAGATGCTGGCGTGGATGTGGAGAAAAGGGAACACTTCTACACTGCTGGTGGGAATGCAAAGTAATACATTCCTTTTGGAAAGATGTTTGGAGAACACTTAGGAATTTAAAAGTAGACCTGCCATTCGATCCTACAATTCCTCTACTAGGCATATATCCAGAAAACCAAAAATCACATTATAACAAAGATATTTATACCAGAATGTTTATTGCAGCCCAATTCATAATTGCTAAGTCATGGAAGAAGCCCAAGTGCCCATCGACCCATGAATGGATTAATAAATTGTGGTATATGTACACCATGGAACATCATGCAGCCTTAAAGAAAGATGGAGACTTTACCTCTTTCATGTTTACATGGATGGAGCTGGAACATATTCTTCTTAGCAAAGTATCTCAAGAATGGAAGAAAAAGTATCCAATGTACTCAGCCCTACTATGAAACCAAGTGATAGCTTTCATATGAAGGTTGTAACCCAATTACAGCACAAGAATAAGGGGAAAGCGGAGAGGGAGGAGAGGGAAGAGGGATGATGGGTGGAGGGAGGGTAATTGGTGGGACCACACCTACGGTGCATCTTACAAAGGTACATGTGAAATTTACTAAATGTAGAATATAAATGTCTTAACACAATAAATAAGAAAATGCCGTGAAGGCTATGTTAACAAGTTTGATGAAAACATTTCAAATTGTATATAAAACCAGCACATTGTACCCCATGATTGCATTAATGTACACAGCTATGATTTAATAAAAAAAAAAAAAAAGAAAGAAAAAAAAGAAAAGAAAACAAAATAAAATAAAAAAGGGGTTGGAATCAGGGGCCTGCATGAGGGAATGTTGTGGTCCTCCAGCCAGGAGCTGCATGGAGCCTGCCTTCAGGTAGCAGCTGTGGTGATATGAAGGGCGCAGATTGGAGAACTAGTAGGAGAATCACTCTGGGAACCAATTCAGACACATGTGAAGAAGGTTACACTGACACCATTTCAAAAATTGTGCCTTGGATGAATGGAAATGTTATTCACTAGGAAGGTGAGCAAGTTGAATTCCGATGTCTCAGGAAAATAAGAGCTTCTCCAACCAACCACATGTAGGGGACAGCTCCCATCCAAATCTACAATACGGACACAGAACCTAGCACACTCCTCAGTCTGTCTGGCCCTGTACTATCAAATATAGCAGCCACTCGCCACCTGTGCTTACTTAAATTTAATTTAATCAACAGTAAAATGTCAGTCTTCAGTTGTACTAACCACACCGCAATTGCTCAATCAGCCACGTGAGGTTCACAGCAACCAGAATGGACCCTGAAGCCATAGCACATGCCCATCACTACAAAAAGCTCAGCTGGAAAGCGCAGATCAAGCACCTGTAGGGACCTTTACAACACTGTTCTTGCCTGGGCACGGTGGCTCATGCCTGTAATCCCAGCACTCTGGGAGGCTAAGACAGGAGGATACCTTGAGATCAGGAATTTGAGACCAGATTGAGCAAGAGCAAGACCCCATCCTTACTAAAAATAGAAAAAACAGCCCGGCACTATGAGAGGCACCTGTAAGTCCCAGCTACTCAGGAGGCTGAGACAAGTAGATCACTTGGGCCCAAGAGTTGGAGGTTGCTGTGAGCTGTGATGCCACAGCACTCTAACTAGGGCAACATAGTGAGACTCCATCTCAAAAAAAGTAAAATATAAAACACTGTTCTTCACAGCCAAAGTGTCTGCGAACCCTCTGTCTCAGTACTGGGTTCTGGGTGCAATGCTATGCCGGCACACACCTCAGGGCTGCCCTTTCCAGTCTTTCTATGATCTACTTGTCTGTGGGTGGCAAACAGCAGGTGCTGAAGAAATGAAATCCTTCTTATGGACAGTCTTTTCTCTAGAGCATGAAGTTCTGAAGACCAGGGGTTTAGAAAACAGGGAGTACACACATGAGGATCTTTGATGTTTATGGCAAAAGGTGCTGAAATTCACCTGGAAATGACCACAAGCAGTGCAATTTTTCTTTTTACTTTTCTTTCTTTTTTTTTAGTGCCACACTGTAATGTAACTGGGAAGGCTGAGCTTTAGTCCCAATGTCAGATGACCAAGGACAAGCCAGTGACCCTTCAGAGCGTTAAGCAAACAAGATAAATCTACAGTAAAGGATGGAGCCACAAGGCAAGTTCCTAAGGCCAACCAGGGCAGCGCTAGCAAATTTTAAGCACTAATTTTAAAAGAAAAAAGTCAGGTTTATCTTCAGGTAGCACCTGTGCATGCAACAAAATAAATATCCTCAGGAAGTAGGTTAGAGACAAAAGAAATTATTTTAGTCTTCCTGAAGGCCCCAAGACAAGACAGGAATCATCACAACACAAGAGATACAGAAAGAGGGAAAGTCAACTTCTCTCTCAACAGCAAAAGTTGTTTTTTCTCCTGCCAAGAGAGGATCACCCACATTAACTGAGTCCTCCCTACCCACCCAACAAAAGCCACTTCAAAGCAGCAGAAGCCTAATCACACAGCACAAGGAAATAAAAGACCCAATCAACAAAAAACAAAATTCAAATAATCCAGGGGAGAATGGAAGGAGAAATCTCTATTTTTTGACCATTTGATTTATACGTAAACTGCTCCTCAGAAACCATCATTTTCTACTGAAGCAGGCACAGGCTAAGGTCTGAGGGCAGCACATAGGCAGAGCTGGGTTTTAGCCCCAGCCCCAGCACTTACTAACTGCACCCTGCATCAGGCCGTGTGCTGCTTAGAGGCTCAGGTTTTTTTTTGTTTGTTTGTTTTGTTTTTTGAGACAGAGCCTCAAGCCATTACCCTGGATAGAGTGCAGTGGCATCACAGCTCACAGCAACCTCCAATTCCTGGGCTCAAGCGAGTCTCTTGTCTCTGCCTCCCAAGTAGCTGGGACTACAGGCGCCCGCCACAACGCCCGGCCATTTTTTGGTTGCAGCCATCATTGTTGTTTGGCGGCCCAGGCTGGATTCGAACCTGCCAGCTCAGGTGTACGTGGCTGGCGCCTTAGCCCGTTGAGCCACAGGCACTGGGCCCAGAGGCTCAGTTTTTACACGCCATACAATGCAGAAGGAAACACCTCCGGAAACACCTCCTCAGACACTGGCAAGAGTTAAGGGTCTAGACAGTGTCCAGCAGACAGGAGATGCTCCTAAAAGTCTGTTCCTTCCCTCTCTCCTTCTGAGACACAGAACCACTCAGCACCCACACAGCTCAGTCCCCCTGTCTGTAGTGTTCCTCTTCTGTCTTCTGGTTGCCTGTAATGAAGAGAGGAATCCCTGGCCCCAAAACACTTGTCACAGGCCCTCTCCTCAGACACAGAGGGAGCTTGCTAAAACCCACCTGCAGCATCCTTCAACTTAAAACCTACCTGCCCTCCTCCCTTCCAGCCCCTGAGCTCTGGCCAAGGTCGGTCTCTGGCAGCTCACCCTGACATCCTGCTCAATCCTCCATGACTGCTACCCCAGCCCTCCCTTTATCTGTGTCTTTGTTCATCCTAAGTCCTCTAGCTGGAATGCCTCCCATCTTCTCCAACGGCAAAACCTCAACCATCCTTCACACAACAGACCAATGGCCTGTGACCGCACAGACTGGGCCTCACCTGCCTCCCTTCCCCTTCTGTGGAAGTGCCAGCCAGTCACCGCTACTCCTTTAGCCAAGGCCTCGCTCATACCTCTGGACTTTGCAAAGGCCATTCCCTGTGTCTGCTCTGCCCAGAAATCTCTAGGTCATCCTTCCAGGCCCAGCCGTGTGTCCCCTCCAGAGGGACGCCCTTCTTGCCTTGCCCAGGCGGCACTGAAATCTCTGTGATCCTCTTTATCAACACCCTCACAGCTCTCATCTCTCCTGGCTATTGACTCTGCCCTGCCTCCTCCTACCTCCTCAGAACTATGGGTCCCTGGAACACAGGCAAGGCTGCATACCTGCCCTCACATCCAACAGAAGGCCGTGCAGTATGTATGTATAGAACCTCCAAGGGGATAAAAACACCAAATAGTAAGTAGTGCCATCTGATCCTCTTCCACCAGAGAGGCAGCTGAAAGCCCTCCCACAGCGGCTCCAAGCCCAAATGTCTCCATGGGCCAGGCACACAGTGAAGAGCACGGGCCACTGCACTGCACATGCAGGGTGGGTAAGGGGGGTGAACTCCATGTTCCGTGTACCTTACTACAATTAGAAGTACATGAGATAGTCTTCAAAACCGGAATGACATACAGGTTCATACCGCAACATGGATGAACTTTAAACAATATGCTAAGTGAAAGGAGCCAGATTCAAAAGGTCACATACTGTATGAGTCCATCTGTATGAAATATCCAAAAAAGGCAAATCTGTAGAAACACAAAGTAGATTAGTGGTTGGCTAGGCGTGAGGGAGGGGCGAATGGGGAATGACCAGTAGTGGGTACATGGTTTCTTTATGGGGTGATGAAATGTTCCAAACCCAGATTGTGGTGATGACTACACAACGCTATGAATGTGAATTATATTCACAATTAAATATATAGATTCAATTAAATATAATTATATATTATCAACACCCTTGAAATGGGTGTTTTACGATATGTGAATTATATCTCAATAAAAAAAAATCTTTTTTTTTTTTAATTTATTCTACTCTTTGCACTGTGTAAGGGAACAGTATGTTTAATCTATTAAATCCAATAGAAAAGATAATTCACTGACAGAATGCAACATCCAGATTTCTTCATTTAAAATTTAAAACTAATTTAACTATACACAGCATCAGGTAGACTAAACAACTACACTGGGCCCCCAAAGAGACTAGGAATTTGTCTAGAAAAGTCTCTTCTTGCCAGAACTGGCTTCCCTGCAAACTCAGTGGGTTCTGGAGCTGATTTACCACATGGCTCTCTGGACCCCAGAAAGCTGCCCATGGTCAGCTGAAGGAAGACGATACGACTAAGCCTCCAGCACCGCTTTACACCACGTGGTCAGGACGTCATAACACATCGATTTCTGATTCTAACAGGACAGCTATCCCAAGAAAGGGCGGTAATTTCTCATTGGCCACTTCCCAAAGTTCTTTTGGCAAGATTGTGTTCTTCCTGAGCGAAATGATACAGAGCCTCTCGTCTGCATATTCACAGGCCATTTTTCGTCTCTTCACATCTCGCAACATTCTTCAGTCTAAATAGTAACCTCGAACTTGGTCTGAAGCTGATGAAGGACCCATCTGCCGGAATGTCCACAGAAGCGAGCCCAGCATGAAGGCCGCCATCTTGTTTGCTGCCATAAAAAAAATCTTTTAAAGTATTGGTTATCTACTACATGCCAAAGCCCTGGGATGGCCCTGGAGGGACAGACATACGTGTATCTAGCCCACCATGTTTTCAGGCTAATGAAAAGAAGAGACATGGAAACCAGCCAATACAGCAGAGAGAAGAACTCCAACAGGGAGGCATGATGTACAACTCGAGCCCAGACCCTACGAGAATGAGAGCTCGTTCACCTGCTCCCTGCCCATGAGGCTTCCTCAGAAAAGCCAGGCTCCACTCTGAGACTGGGACCTCCAGAATACCGAGAGTACCAGAGTTACAGACACCATCATCTTCTGGTATCCTAGCCCCTACTGGTAAGAGGGGAAACAGACTATCTTACCCCCAACCTGGTGGAGACTCCATCAAACAAAAGAATGACAGAGAGGGGAACACATCTTAGGGCTTAATTTATGGGTTGTTTGCTAGGATGCTCGCCCATATCTTACTCCAACCTGGATAGAGTGATTTTGAGGAAAAACTCAACAGACATGCTGATAGAAAACAAACGGGATGTTCAGTGAAAAGCTTAAAAGCAATTAATTTTAAATGATTACAGGTTTACCAAAAGCTGTGTCTATGATTTCCTTCTGACTTTGATTATAACCCTCCAGCAAAATATTTGCCTCCAGAGGCAAAGTCTTTGCATTATTTTCTATTCCTAGCATGACTACAAAAATATTCTTTGATTTAATATTTGATATGTTTTGTTCTCAAGGGCAGGCCCCATGAGAAGAAAAATGTACCCCAACAGAATGAAATATGACTACCTGCTTCCATTTTTCTTTCCTGTTGGTTCCTGCTCAAATATTCTGCATTAATTTAAACTCAAGGCTGTGTCTCTGATGTTGTACAACTCCACACTGTCACTCAAACCAAAGCAAAGTCACCTGCTGTCCAGTGCCAAGAGAAAGTGCAGCAGACAAAGCTCAATTTGAGAGTCTCTTAGAGACAGCTAAAGGCACGCCAGCTTGGAAGGCGATCAGATGGGGTCAGATAGTGATAAGGCACCCGGCAAAACAGAAAAACTTGTATTTGAACAGAGGCACAATTTTGTACTGAGTAAGGCAGACTTCCTCCTGGACATAAGAGAATTTGAAGTAAGTGAAGGCATCAGACTCCAGTATTAGCCTCAGCTTCACTTGATGGTACAGGACATCACAGACACGGTACTAAAGAGTAGAATCTTCCAGTTTTGGTTTCAATAAAAAAGAGAAAATAAAAAACAGCTCTATGTGGGCACAGGCTGCAGGGAACTACAGCCTGACAGATACTTGGAGCTATAGAAGTTAAGCTGAAGGAAGCATTTCCACTTAGAACAGCTCCTTTAAATATGCCTCAGTGTTTTAGGACAAACATTTACACTTACCACAATTTAACATAACATATTCCTTCAGTTTCTAATAAAAAGACTAGGGGCAAATAAAATCAAACCAGGTTTTAGTTTGTTTGTTTTTGCATTAGAATAATACCCAAATTCCTCACAGCTGCCAAGGCCTGCACAGCCAGGACCCTAGTTTGTTATCTCTGCTTGTGCCATGCTGCTTTCTGGGCATATGATACCTAACAAGTCACATGAAAAATATGGTGGAAAAACACATTCATTCATACACACACACACACACCATTTGATTCATGAGTCCAGAGAGAGCATCAACAGAGAGAATGAAGGGCATACTCCCTGACAAAACACACCAAAGGAGAAAAGCTTTCTCCACGTCAACACCAAGAGCACAGAAAGCTGGAGAAACAGAGAAGACCAAACAGCTAAAGTTTTACAAAGAGTGTTCTCTCCAGGTTCCAGAGACAAAAATCTCCTAGACCCTGGGCTGTTTGTTCCCTCCAAAGAAAGTAAGCTTAGTCAAACTTAAAAGACTTTTGCAACTCTCATCAGCTCTGGGCAGGGAAGGCTGAAAGAGGGTCCGAGGCATGCTAGAAGCACTGTTTAAATGGTGGGTACTAGACCAATAGGCGGATGTTGTGGCAGAAGAGCTGCTGTTCATTAACAACCCGAACAAAAGACCGGGAGACAATACGCTGTTAATCCTTGCAGCCACCAGAGGACTATAAATTGCCAGGCCAAGATACCAGCATTTTTCAGTCCTCCTCTTTCCTGCCAGAGTTAGATTGAGGATGAGTCTAAGTCCCTCACCCCCACCCAAGTCTTTAAAACATACATTACTGAATCTTTTTGAAGTTGTAACCCTGAAAGATTTATACTCTAAAATGGATTCAAGAAAAATACTGCTCTGAAACACTACTGCAGGGGCTGGAGTGGACACGTACACTTTTTCATTCACACTGAGAATGCCAGCCAGATATGGGCTGGGTAGTCAGATAAACTTGGGTTCCCACCTAGCTCTGACACTTATTCACAGTGTTCCCTGACCTCCCCAAGCCATGGCTTTTTCATCTGTAAAATGGGATTATCACATTTTACCTCCCAGGACTGTTGTGAGCAGCAATATGAGGAAGCACTTAATAAATGCCAAGTACTATTATCACTGTAACCTCACAGCACTGCTTAGGAGTTTTATCTGTGGCCCCATGAATCAAAGAAGATAAAACTCAATTTTCTCTAAGTTAAGGTTCTTTGTGTGTGTTTGTGTGTGTGTGTGTGTGAAAAAGAGAGAGAGAGAGAGAAACGTATTTGGGGAGGGAGCAATGAAATTAGAGCCCCAGATTTAAGGTACATTAAACTTCAGAAATACCATCACTGGACTCAGACAATTATTCTAATTTCCTTCTCTTAGGGATAACATATCACCTAAGGTGTCTGCATCATTCACAATAAGCCAAGAACTCTAACAAGAGCCCAATCTCCCAGGGATTCCAGGTGCAGATATGTCTACAGAAGAACACACCCACTGTAGTGGGACTCCCTGTCCAGCAATCTTGCATCTTCCTATCTAAATCTCAGGCCACGCATGAAAGCATATACCTGCTTTCAGAGCCTGAGGGCCACTCTCTAGGGTCTGACCTTGCCAGCCGTCTTCACCTTCCATGCTGGTATCTAGCCATGCCTAAATGCTGGCACTTAAAACTAATGCTAAATGGGCTCGACGCCTGTGGCTCAACGGGCTAAGGCACCAGTCACATACACCTGAGCTGGTGGGTTCGGATCCAGCCCAGGCCCGCCTAACAACAATGACGGCTGCAACCAAAACATGGCCAGGTGTTGTGGCGGGCGCCTGTAGTCCCAGCTACTTGGGAGGTGGAGGCAAGAGACTCACTTGAGCCCAGGAACTGGAAGTTGCTGTGAGCTGTGATGCCACGGCACTCTATCCAGGGTGACAGCTTAAGGCTCTGTCTCAAAAAAACAAAAGCAAAAAACAAAAACAAACTAATGCTAAGTGAACAAAATGGCACATTCAAGGCTCAGAGGCTTGCCCAGGCAGTTCCTTGTCTATCTCCCAACATACCCTATTCCCCATCCTTCAGCAAAGAGCGTTACTCCAGTTTTTGCCCTTGTGCAGAGAACTCCAGCAGATCACTTTGCACGCAGTTCATGTCCTCTCTTGGACTCTGCTGTAAGCTCCTGGAGGGGAGGGAATAGAACCAACATGCACAGTGTATTTACTACAGGTCAGGCCCATGCTAATTGCTTTCTGTCTTCCAACCCACAAAGAAGGCTTTCTCCTCACCATAACCAGATAACCCAGCAATGTATGGTACACAGGCTTCATTCTTTCAGAACTTACTGAATGCCAACCATTCTTCAGGCTCTGGCCCCAGCACTGAGAACATGGGTAAGACAAACAAGTATGCTGTTCTGCCCTCATGGAGCTCAAGTTCTAGCGGAGGACAGATCACTGATAGGTAAACACATAAAGAATGTCAGATAGTGAAAAAGGCTATCTGGGAAATAAAACGCGGACATAAGAGAGCATGAGGGGGAAGAGCTATGGATACTTTAGCTATGTAGGTCAGGAGGGGCCTCTAAGGAGATAACATTTGAGTTGAAACTGAAATGATAAGGAGCCAAACATACAAAACAGACAACAGCAGGTACAAAGACACTGAGGGAAGCAGTAGCTTGCAGTACCTCAGTTCTGCTCAGTCACGGAGCAGAACTGAAGCCAGTGAGACTGAACATGAAAACCTACTAGAAAGGCTGGAAGCAGAGGGTTGGCATGATCTAATGAACACTAATAAAAGGAAGGCACTGCCCACTATGTGAAGAACATGTCAGAAAGAGGTCGGCAAGCAGACAGGATCCAGAATGGCAGGAGTCCACTCGCCATAAGTCAGGATTTAGCCCCAACAGCCATTTCCAGAACACAAAGATGTCCATGTGTCCACACATGAGGATAACGAAAGGTATTAACCACATCGAGGTTAGTGGCACCAGTGAGGTTCTAACACCAGCCGAAGAGACTTGACTTGCCAAGATTCAGTTTCCTCATCTGAAAAATACAGCTAACACTCCCGCCACATAGGGCTATTGCACAGATGCAAGTTCTTGGCAAAGGCATGGGCCAGAACAGTACTCAAATGGGAGTACCTTCCCTTCAAAAGAAAAAAGTCTACTTTTCTTTTCTCATTTCTCTGAAAAATAAGATGGGAATGTGAGCTATTCAAGGAAGAATGGTAACAGCCTTGGTCTCACTATTCCAAGGTGCTCAGGCCATATTTTTATTCCTAGTAAGAGGCTGAGGAAAGTTCTCCTCATTTGGGAGGTGAGAGAAAAATATGAAAAGCAACAACGTAGGGCAGCACCCATAGCTCAGTGGGTAGGGTGCCAGCCACATACACCCAGGCTGGAGGGTTTGAACCCAGCCTGGGCCAGCTAAACAGCAATGATAACCAGAACAAAAATAGCCAGGCATTGTGGCAGGCACCTGTAATCCCAGCTACTTGGGAGGCTAAGGCAAGAGAAGCGCTTAAGCCCAAGAGTTGGAGGTTGGTCTGAGCTATGACACCATGGCACTCTGCCAAGGGCGACATAGTAAGACTCTGCCTCAAAAAAAAGAAAAAGAGAAAGAAAAGTAACAATGTATGCACAAGTTAGAAAAATTCGGGAGGAGGAGCAAGATGGTGGCCAAGTAACAGCTTCTTCACAACTGGGCACAGTGAGATTGCGGAAAGAAGACTCCAGGCATCTTTGACTGGTGGGATCTGCCCAGAAACATGCCTTCGGGGACACAGAGAGACAGTGAGAGACTTCTGGACCCCACAAGGAGGACAAAGGCAGTGGAATATTGGCAAGTGGTAGCATTTGTTAGGTTGGAGGCCGCTCACAGCTGTAACTACAGAAACAGTGAGATTACAAGTGGGGAAGGCCTTACCTGTTTTGCTTTTTGGACTTGGGCACCCAGTTGAACTACCTTGGGAAAACTTGGGTGAGAGTATGGATGACTTTAAGTGTTGTCTAGGGCTCCGGATTGACCCAAATGAAGCTAATATTGTGCAGCTGTGGGTTGCCTGTACAGCCATTGTGGGAGAACTTACCCTGCAGGCTCCATCCTCAGGGTCACACTGGAAGACCTTGGGACAGTAATCTAGTGTCTGAGCAGCGCAAAGGCGAGGACAAAGACATGGAAATTTCAGTGTTTGGCAGATTACAGCCTTGGCCCTCAGGGGCATAGAGTCAGATCGGTTTGGGGACACTGGATAAGCAGCCAGCCTCTTCAGGAGAGATCCCAGTGACAACTGCTTTCCTGGGAAAGCTTCTGCTTAGCTAAGGTTAATAATTTAAAGTATCTTTTAAGCAGGCTAAGGAGAGATTTAGAGTCACAACCCTGCAGGGTTTGAGAAATCAGCAGAGGCCTCCAGTCTCCATCTCATACAGCTGTATCAGCATTGGGATCATGATCTCATACCCCAGAAGATCATCTCCTGCCCCAGAAAATATTCAACAAGATATATATACTGTTTTGTTTTTGGTATGGGGTTTTTTATTTTTTTTTTTTTAATTTCAACATTTTTCCTCTAGATTTTTTTCTTTTTTTCTTTTCCTTTATTTTCTTTCTTCATTTTTCTAGTTTAAACACAATTTTACATTGTTGCCTTCTTTAACAATTAGAACTTTATTTTTGCTAGTATTTTTGCCCCTATTACTTGGTTTTTTTCCTCCAAGTTTATCCCCTTAGGTTTTTTCTTTCTTTGTTTTGCTTTGATTTATAGTATTTTTGTCTTTCCTCTCTACTTGGTGGAGGTGGAGTACTGTGTCTGAACAGGCTGGCAAAGAGCTGCTGACCTCAAGGGCACCACCCAGCCCAGCACCCCAGAGGTCGGGGTTTTTAAGGTTGGGTCAAAGTACCCTAGTGTGTACCTATATTACTCCTATATCCCTCTTTCTGTGCCTCTCTATTTTTTGTCAATATTCCCTTTTACTCACCCCCTCTCTTTCTCCTTTTTCTTTCTTTTTTTTTTCCTAATCTTTTGTCCCTTCTTGCTCTTCAATTTTCCCATCCTTCTGGTCCTGTATCAAAAGGATTCATCGAAACCCTAGTCCAGAGGCAAGGTATCTTAACGAGCAAGAGAAAGTGAAAAAAATAATTAGGGCAACGAAAGAGATAAAGAAAAAATTTATGTGGAAGAATCAGCAGAAAAATCCTGGTAACATAAAAAATTACTCCAGAGCAACCCCCCCAAGGGACTGTGAGGTAGCTACTACAGAGGATTCCACCTATAAAGAAATGTTAGAAATGACAGAAAGGGAATTTAGAATACAGATGATGAAAACAGTGAAGGAAATGATGGAAACAATGAAGGAAACTCCTGATAAAGTGGAAAATAACCAAAAGGAAATACAAAAACAGAATCAAATAAGAGATAAATGATATGAAGAACATAGAAAGGATATAGCAGAACTGAAGAAACTGAAGCAGTCAATTAGGGAACTTAAAGATGCAACAGAAAGTAACAACAACAGATTAGATCATGCAGAAGAAATAATCTCAGAGGTAGAGGACAAAGCTCTTGAGATAACTCAGATAGTTAAAGAGGCAGAAAAGAAGAGAAAGAAAGTAGAACGTTCACTGACAGAATTATGGGACTTTATGAAGCATTCAAACATACAAGTTATAGGTATCCCAGAAGGGGAAGAAGAATGCCCCAGAGGAATGGAAGCCATACAAGAGACTATTATAAATGAAAATTTCCCAAACATCACCAAAGATTCTAACATACTCCTCTCAGAGGGATATGGACGCCAGGTTGCCTCAAATCAAATAGTGCCTCTCCAAGACAAATTGTGATTAACCTGTCCAAAGTCAAGACAAAAGAAAAGATTCTTCAAGCTGCCAGGAGTAAGTGCCAATTAACCTACAGGGGCAAATCCACCAGGGTGACCACAGACTTCTCTAATGAGACTTTCAAAGCAAGAAGACAACGGTCATCTACCTGTAATCTACTTCAACAGAACAATTTCCAGCCCAGAATTCTATATCCTGCTAAGCTAAGCTTTAAAATTGACAGAGAAATCAAATCTTTTACTGATAGGCAAACATTGAGGAAATTTGCCATAAGAGACTCACTCTACAGGAAATACTTCAACCTGTTCTACATACTGACCATCACAATGGACCACCAGCAAAGTAAGCACCCAGAAACTAAAGGACAGAACCTAGCTTCAACAATGATGCAAAAGACAAAACGAAGCAATGGACATTCACAAAATAAGATGAAGAGAACGCTACCACACTTATCAATTATCTCAATAAATGTTAATGGCCTGAATTCCCCACTGAAGAGGCACAGATTGGCTGATTCGATTAAAAAGCACAAGCCATCCATTTGCTGTCTGTAGGAAACACAGCTAGCCTCAAAAGACAAATGAAAACTCAGAGTTAAGGGTTGAAAGACAATTTTTAAAGTAAACAGAATCCAGAAGAAAAGGGGGGTTGCAATCTTATTTTCAGATACATGTGGGTTTAAAGCAACTAAAGTCAAAAAAGACAAAGAGGGTCACTTTATATTGGTCAAGACAAAAATACAACAAGAAGACATTTCAATTCTAAATACTTACGCACCCAACTTAAATGCTCCCAGATTCTTGAAACAGACCTTATTTAGTCTGAGCAATATGATATCTTATAACATCGTAATAACAGGGGACTTTAACACTCCTCTCACAGAGCTGGACAGATCCTCTAAACAGAAATTATACAAAGATATAAGGGACTTATATGAGACCCTAGAACAACTGTGCTTGATAGACGCATATAGAACACTCCATCCCAAAGATAAAGAATATCCCTTCTTCTCATCACCCCATGGAACACTTTCCAAATTGATCATATCCTAGGACACAAAACAAACCTCAACAGAATCAAAAGAACTGAAATTTTACCTTGTATATTCTCAGACCACAAGGCACTAAAGGTGGAACTCAACTCCAACAAAAACATTCAACCCCACCCAAAGGCATGAAAATTAAACAACCTTATGCTGAATGACAGTTGGGTGCAGAAAGAAATAAAAGAGGAAATCATTAACTTCCTTGAGCATAACAAAAGTGAAGACACACGCTACCAAAACCTGTGGGATATAGCAAAAGCAGTCCTGAGAGGAAAATTTATCACTTTAGATGCTCACACTCGAAAAACAGAAAGAGAACGCATCAACAAACTCAACAAGCCATCTTAAGGAATTGGAAAAAGAAGAACAATCTAAGCCTAAATCCAGTAGAATAAAAAAAAAATCCAGGTGGCACCTGTGGCTCAAAGGACTAGGGCACCGGCCCCATATGCCGGAGGTGGTGGGTTCAAACCCAGTCCCAGCCAAAAACT
Organism: Perodicticus potto; assembly: GCA_963574655.1. NCBI lineage: Eukaryota > Metazoa > Chordata > Mammalia > Primates > Lorisidae > Perodicticus > Perodicticus potto. The sequence continues at coordinate 19,269 of CAUYRH010139551.1, forward strand.
GCAAAAAAAAAAAAAAAAAAAGAAAAAGAAAAAGAAATATCCAAAAGTAAATCAGAGATTAATGAAATTGAAAGAATCATTCAGGCTCAGCACCTGTGGCTCAAGCGGCTAAGGCGTCAGCCAAATACACCTAAGCTGGCAGGTTCGAATCCAGCCCAAGCCCGCCAAACAACAATGAGGACTGCAACCAAAAAATAGCCGGGCAATGTGGTGGGTGCCTGTAGTCCCAGTTACTTGGGAGGCGGAGGCAGGAGAATGGCTTGAGCCCAGGAGTTGGAGGTTGCTGTGAGCTGTGATGCCACAACATTCTACACAGGGCAACGGCTTGAGGCTCTGTCTCAAAAAAAAAAAAAAAAAAAAAGAAAAAGAAAGAAAGAAAGAAAAGAATCATTAAAACAATTAATGAAACAAGGAGTTGGTTTTTTGAAAAAATAAATATAATAGATAAATCTTTGGCCAGACTAACTAGAAATAGAAAAGTAAAATCTCTAGTAACCTCATTCAGAAACAATAAAGGGGAAAAAACAAATGATGCCACAGAGACACAAAAGATTATCTCTGAATACTACCAGAAACTCTACGCCCAGAAATTTGACAATGTGAAGGAAATGAATCAATATTTAGCATCACACCTTCTCCCTAGACTTAGCCAGGAAGAAATAGAGCTCCTAAATAGATCAATTTCAAGCACTGAGATCAAAGAAACAATAAAAAAGCTACCAAAAAAAATGTCCTGGTCCATCGTACTTTCACGACTTGGAAAAAAATGATCTGCATTTTGTATGGAACCATAAAAAAACCCGTATAGCTAAGACAGTTTTTAGTAACAAAAACAAAGCTGGGAGCATCAGCATACCAGATTTTAGGCTGTACTACAAGGCTTATAGTGGTCAAGACAGCATGGTCCTGGCACAAAAATAGAGACATATACACATTTGGAATTGAATAGAAAACCAGGAAATGAAACTAACATCTTACAATCACCTAATCTTCGATAAACCAAACAAGAACATACACTAGGGGAAAGACTCCCTATTCAATAAATGATGCGGGGAGAACTGGATATCACATATAAAAGACTGAAACTGGACCCACAACTTTCTCCACTCACAAAAATTGATTCAAGGGCAGCGCCTGTGGCTCAAAGGAGTAGGGCGCTGGCCCCATATGCCGGAGGTGGTGGGTTCAAACCCAGCCCCGGCCAGAAACTGCAAACAAACAAACAAAAAAATAAAAATAAATAAAAAAAAAATTGATTCAAGATGGATAAAGGACTTAAACTTAAGGCATGAAACGATAAAAATCCTTAAGGAAAGCAGAGGAAAAACACTGGAAGATATCGTCCTGGGGAAAGACTTCATGAAGAAGTCTGCCATGGCAACTGCAACAACAAAAATAAACAAGGGACTTAGCTTCTGTACAGCTAAGGAGACAACAACCAAAGCAAATAGACATCCTACCCAATGGGAAAGGATATTTGCATATTTGGAATCAGACAAAAGCTTGATAACTAGGATCTATAGAGAACTCAAATTAATCCACATGAAAAAAGCCAACAATCCCATATATCAATGGGCAAGAGACATAAATAGAACCTTCTCTAAAGAAGACAGACGAATGGCTAGCAAACATATGAAAAAATGCTCATCATCCCTAATTATTAGAGAAATGCAAATCAAAACTGCCCTGAGATATTATCTAACTCCAGTGAGAAATGCCCACATCACAAAATCTCAAAACTGTAGATGCTGGCATGGATGTGGAGAGAAGGGAACACTTTTACACTGCTGGTGGGACTGCAAACTAATACAACGTTTTTGGAAGAAAGTATGGAGAACTCTCAAAGAACTCAAGCTAGACCTCCCATTTGATCCTGCAATCCCATTACTGGGCATCTACCCAGAAGAAAAAAAAATGCTTTTATCATAAGGACACTTGCACTAGACTCTTTATCGCAGCTTTATTTACAACTCCCAAAATGTGAAAACATCCTAAATGCCCACCAACCCAAGAATGGATTAACAAGCTGTAGTATATGTATATCATGGAATACTATTCAGCCATTAAAAAAGATGGAAACTGGGCAGCACCTGTGGCTCAGTGAGTAGGGCACCGGCCCCATATACTGAGGATGGCGGGTTGAAACCCGGCCCTGGCCAAACTGCAACAAAAAATAGCCGGGTGTTGTGGCAGGCACCTGTGGTCCCAGTTACTCGGGAGGCTGAGGCAAGAGAATCACCTAAGCCCAAGAGTTGGAGGTTGCTGTGAGCTGTGACACCACAGCACTCTACCAAAAGGGATAAATTGAGACTCTGTCTCTAAAAACAAACAAACAAACAAACAAAAAAGATAGAAACTTTTACATCCTTTGTATTAACCTGGATGGAAGTGGAACACATTATTCTTTTGTTGTTGTTGTTGCAATTTGGCTGGAGCCAGGTTCGAACCCACCACCCTCGGTATATGGGGCGGGCGTCCTACCCACTGAGCCACATTATTCTCCCCAGAACACATTATTCTTAGTAAAGCATCACAAGAATAGAGAAGCATAAATCCTATGTACCTAACAAATGCAATCAGTGTAACCTGGTTTCTTGTACCCTCAATGAATCCTCAACAATAAATAAATAAATAAATACTCTTCTTCTATGGTTTTATAGTCTAAATCAAGGACTGGCCAAATTTTGGAGGGTATTACAACTTGGTTACATAGAATTAGGCAAGAACTTTTTGCCATATGAAGAGTTTCTCTATACATGCATACAGACAAACCTCAAAGATATAGCAGGTCTGAATACAGACCGCTGCAATACAGTGACTAGTGCAATAAAGTAAATCACACAAATTTTCTGGTTTCCTAATGTATATAAGTTATATATATATATATATATATTTTTTTTTTTTTTTTTTTTTTTGTAGAGACATAGTAGAACGTTATTTCCCTTTGTTTATTGCCGGGGCCGGGCCCAGCAAACTCCAACTCAGGGGTTTATGCAATTAAATTGCCTCAGCCGC
>CAUYRH010139553.1:0-33772 GCA_963574655.1 Perodicticus potto
TTTTTTTTTTTTTTAATTGAATCATAGCTGTGTACAATAATTCAATCATGGGATACAGTGTGCAGGCTTCAGATACAATCGGAGATATTTTCATCAACCTGATTACGATAACATTCAAGAGACTTTCTCATTACTATGTGAGAACATTTTTGATCCGTATTTAGAAGTTTTCTCCTGGTCCTTTTGGAAAGATGTTTGGAGAATACTTAGAGATCTAAAAATTGACCTGCCATTCGATCCTATAATTCCTCCACTAGGTATATATCCAGAAGACCAAAAATCGCATTATAGCAAAGATATTTGTACCAGAATGTTTATTGGAGCCCAATTCGTAATTGCTAAGTCATGGAAAAAACCCAAGTGCCCATAGACTCATGAATGAATTAATAAATTGTGGTATTTGTACACCACAGAATATTATGCAGCTATAAAGAAAGATGGAGACTTTACCTCTTTCATGTTTACATGGATGGAGCTGGAAAATATTCTTCATAGCAAGGTATCCCAAGAATGAAAGAAAAAGTACCCAATGTACTCAACCCTAATATGAAACTAATTTATAGCTTTCATACGAAGGCTATAACCCAATCTCAGTACAAGAATATGGGGAATGGGGTCAAGGGAAGGGAAGGGAGGGGGAGGAAAGGAGGAGGGAGGATGATGGGGGATCCACACCTAGGGTGCATCTTAGAAGGGTGCAGGTGAAGTTTACTAAATGTAGAGGATAAGGGTTTGAACACAATAACTGAAAATGCCATGAAGGCTAAGTTAACCAGTTCGGTGAAAATATTTCAGACTGTATATGGAACCAGCACATTGTACCCCATAATTACATTATGTACACAGCTATGATTTAATAAAAAAAAAAAAAAGAAGCAAACTACGTGCCACCTGTGTTTGGTTTTTCATTTTCATTTTATTTCAGTTATCAGGGAACATCAATGTGGATTGATTTCATCTGCACAGAAATGAGCCCTCCCCCACCCCCCGCCTCCACACACAGACATGTTCTTCTAGGAAACCCCACTCGCCACCCCTAACAATGGATCTAGAGATTGATGTCAAACCTTCCCCACCTGACCACAAACAGATTATTAATATGTCATTGAAAACATCTTGGGGGACAGTGTAGCAGACACACTGACTGGGGCTTCTGCCCAACTGGGGAAGGAGGTGGGAGATCGGCCCAGGGAAGGGAACATTTGAGCTGAAGAACATGTAAGCTGAGCAGCAGTTAACTAGGGGAAGAACATTCTAGGCTGAAAGAAAAGCATAAGCAAAGATCTGGGGAACACAGAGAGAGTGCGGGATCTGAGGTTGTGGTATTGGAGTGGTGTCTGGGAGACGTGAGGGAGGTTTCAATCCTCCCTAGGCCTGGAAGTGTGGCCTCCAAATCTGCCAGGCTGTAATGATAACATGTACAAATTCATTCAAAAACTGCAAGCCAAATGCCTTTGGAGGGCAACACTGTCAAGGATGAGAGAGCATTGACACCTAAGATAGTATGAATGGAGTCTATTCACTCCTCCCAATTCTTAGGAAGCAACACCTCAGATACCTTTTTTTGTGTGTGTGTGTGGAGATAAGGGCTCATTCTGTTGCCTAGTCTGATCTCAAACTCCCAGGCTCAAGCAATCCTCCCATCTTGGCCTCCCAAAGTGCAGGGATTATAGGTGTGAGCCACTGTGCCTGGTTTTTCATTTTCAAGTTTCAAAAACACAAAATCATACCTTATGGGGTATGTCATTAATTTTTCCAGTCTTGACCACTGGAATATATAATTGAGCATATCTGTTATAGAAAATCTCAGACATATATAAACTAAAGACCACGATACAGCGAGCCCTCATTCACTTAGCACGCAGCTTCAGTGGCCAACTCACAGCCAATCTTATTTCCTTTCCATACTTCCTGACATTATTTTGAAGTGAATCCTAGAAATTGGATGTTTTCATGTATATTTCAAAATTATTTCTTTCATAACTTTTATCACACCCTTGCTTTATTTCAGAGAGGTGAAGAAATATCTCCTTCATGTCGATTTGAATAGGGGAGAGGTCAAGAGTGAAACCTGACTTTCTAAAAATCTGAGAGGGGAAATCTGACTGAAAGAGATGATGGGCTGTCCACTTGACCTTGATGAATTCAAAGCATAGCTAGCAATCTGGAACACATAATCAGACACTGGTATGACTTTACCAAGTGCCTTTACCAAGTCCCTTCCACTTAACAGCCACGTCTCTTTCAACAAGAGCTGGCATCCATCTCAGCCCTTTTCATTATCCTGAGAAACATATGGTCTAACCGGGCGTGCATTTAAGGTTGGCCCAACCTTAAGCTGGAAAGGAATGCTGGACCCTAAAATAATATTGTTCTCATTAATTTCACCAGACTTTCTCCTTCCCAGCCTGCTCCCCCACTTACCCCATAATCTTTTGACCAAATTCAGGAAATTGCACAATGGTTGGTCAGCTCCAGGAACTGCCATTTTCAATCACATAGACTGTTTTTTGCTACTACCTACCTTAACTGGGGAGGGGCCTGTGGTCAGCTATGATTATTGGCTTTGCTGTCTCATCCCAGGGCTCTCACTCATATCCAAGTTTATTTAAAAACAGGGCAGGGTTAGTAGGCTATGGGAACATTTTAGGATGCCTCCTGACTTTAAAAACTAGCAAGAATTATAAAATGTGGCTATTAAAAAGTGTCCTGAGCTAACTTTAAAAGAAGGATGCAGGTAGGTTTGGACTGGGATTCCCCTCTCTCAGAACTGCTGCTAACTCCCAGATTTATGAAAGAGATTGAAGCCTTGATTGAAAAAGCTCAACTTGAGAGATCTGCATTCTGGAGTCCCTACAAAGCCTTGCAGCCCAATTTAAAGGCTTCCCCTCTTCTCACTCTTATGTGTCCTGAGATCTCTGCTCAAGTCCTCCACTTCTAAGTCCATATATTCAGAAGACTCAGATCTTCATCTCTACCCAAAACTTTCTTCTAAGTATCAGATCTGACAATCCAGCTGCCCACTAGACATCTCTGGCACCTCCCACATGGATCCTCTCCCTAAAAGGAGCACGTTAGCTGCTCTACATAACCCCTTCTCCTTCCATGTTGCCACCTCAACGACTGGTGCCATAATCCATCTGGAGGCCTAGGTTTTAAAGGGAAGAGGCGGACTCATCCTGCTTTGCAGACAATAGCTTATCTGCAAAAGGCAGGAAAAAACAACATAAGACAATAAAAAGTAAAAGTAAAAATGATATTGTTCGAGCTAAAGACGACACAGTCTGTTTCCACAGATGGATCCTTAGTCATTCTCTCACCCACAGCCCATTGCTAGTTTCTTACTACAAGGACATCCTTTACAACCTCTCCTCCCCACCCTAACTATGCTACTAAGACCCTGCTACTAAAGCCTTCAAAGATGATTTTTGTCATAAATTTTATAGGCCATCTCCTTCTCAATCTTGCTTTGCAAAGTGTGCCATTCCTGACTCCCAGATTTATGAAACAGATGGAAGACTGGATTGAGACTGAAAGTTTGTGTCCTCACATTCATATGTTGGAATTTAATCCCCATTGTGATGTATTTAAAGGCGAGGCCTTTGGGAGGTGATGAAATCATGAGAGTGAAGCCCTCAGGAAGGGGATTAGTGCTCTTAGAAGACTTCTAAGAGAGCCTGCTTCCCCATTCTGCCAGGTGAGGCTGCAGTAAGAACACAGCTGTGTATGAGGTGGAAAGTTGGCCCTCTCCATATCTCTCCCAGGACCTTGATCTTGAGCTTCCTAGCCTCCAGAACTGGGATAAATAAAATTCCATTATTCAAAGCCACTTAGTCTATGGTATTTTTGTTATAGCAGTTCACAGTCCCTTCTCTCAAGGCACTAGGACATTGCGTGATGTCTCAAGAAGTGATATAGACAGCTTTCCTGCCTAAATGAAAAGGGGTCCTTATTTTCTCAACTTCCATTTATCTCAGTTCAATCTCATCTTATCGTGAATGCCGTAACACACACATTTGGTGTGTTTCCAAATATTAGGAAATGATTTTGAATTTGTATCCTGAATGTAAAACTACAGAATTCTATAGTTGGAAGAAATGTTGTATATTATCTAGAATCAATTCATAGAAAGTCTCAGTTCTCCCAAGATCAAAAAATCTGGGTAAGAGCGACCTGTGTTTAAATCTTGACTCTGTAGTTTCAGTAGCTGTTAAATTTGGGCAATTTATCTGGCCTTTCTCAGTGTTACTTTCCATGACTATTAAAGAATGCTAATGATCTAATAGAGGTATTAAAAAGATCCAGCACTCAATAAATGGTAGAAAATTTATGATTTTTCTTTTCCTCATGGACCCTATAATAGTTTAGAGCAATTATCTTCTCTCTTTATCTGGTTTTCTCCACTCTGTGAATTTCTGGTGTGTTTAATTATATCTTCTAGCATACAGTTTTATGACCTCACACCATCTTGGTCAACCTGTTTGGATAATGTTCAGTTCTAGATCACTTCCTCTTAAAATGAAACACTCAGAACAAAAAACAATAATATTTCAAGGTATGCTCTGATCACCAAATTCAGAGGGTTGCGGTAGTTTTTCATGATCTGATTAATCAAACACCTTAAAAGGAAGGACTTGCTACTACCTAGAGCTGGTTCACAGCTAGCTTGTGTTCTTCTCAGTCCTGGGCTTCCCAACCTGTACTTCCACTACTGATTTGGCTGAGTCTGAACCAGGACTTGATACTCACCTCCATTAATTGGTACCTTGTTTATAATGGCCCATAATTTAGTTCTACTTAGATTTTCTGGAAACTTCAGACCTTGTGAGGGTCTCATCTTTCCATGTTCACATCTAGGACCAATTCTAGGAATGGGCCTTCTGCTAATCCTCGTCCTTTTAGTCTCTTAATGTCATTAGGCCTGATAACTCTTCAGCCCTCTTTTCTACCTGCTGTCCCTAAAAACTCTGCATCAAGGGCAGAATGCATGCTAGGGCTTGTTGGGCCACCAGATTTTCACAGGATTTCATACATGCCAGATCAAATGGAGCTGCATGCTGTAATAGGGGAATTCATTATTATCAACCTAGATTTGGACATGACTGGAATTGGTAAGGAGCCACAAATATCAAAAGCATAACTTACTTCCCAGTAAGTGAGGCCTCTTAAAACACACACACACACACACACAATCAAGTAAGGATTAGACTCTAAGTATAGAGTTAGATCTCTTCCAAATTAGACATCCCATGGCTTCCCCTAAAACATCCCTCATAGTCAGCTGCTGCTACAATGGATAATTTGGAAAATATTTATAACTAAAATATGGTATTCTCCAGGGAATGTATATAAAAAATGGGAAGAAAGCAACAATTACTGGAGAAAATCAATAAATGACTTAGCAACTTGGCACTTTTCTTCAGGTGCACTGATTAACATGTATTAAAAAGATTCAAAATTTGTTATTTCCTACTTAAAATGGTTTGGGTGCATATCGGGGGGGATGGTTTGTCAAGTTTTCTGGCAAAGTTCCATTCAGGTCACCAGCAAGGGCGAATAAAACACCTTACGTAGTACAAGCAAAGACTCAGAATGCACAGCACATTGAAAGGAATGGGTCTGTCTAAGATCTTCCCTTGGCACTGCCTTAAAATGAAGGGAATCTGAACACTGGTCCTCCTGTATTATTCATTACATAATTGCTGTGTTTTATTAGAAATATGATCTATTATAACCTTGAATAGAGTACATTAAATGACATTGAAAATTAGATTATTCTGATTATTAGAGAAGTGAGAAATGTGCTAAACATTTGTAAGACTGATAATCAATCAGGGTATCCATTTGAGTGTAATAAAAATCAATCTGGAGCCAGTGTGTTTAAATCTAATTTTTTAAGCATGACATTTTCCTCAGAGTTTCTTTCTAAAATGTCACCATCTTCTACAACAGTGATTGATTCTGTCTCTAGGGAGAAGCACTCACTCCAATTACTTCATCCACTGCACACAAGCCACAGTCCACTTTAAAAAAAAAAAAAAAAAGAAAAAAACCCAAAATCAATCACAGCAGTAACAATATATTCAATATATTTTATGGGGGGGGTCCCACAGATTTATGTCACTCAAGCTAGAAAATCACTCATCTTCCTCTCCTAGGCTCAAACAGATACAATAGGCTACTTAGGTCATGATGTGGCTCTTTACTTTCTTCCAATAGAAATGAGGGATTTTCATCCGGGGTTTTATTTTGCCAGAGAATAAAAAGACTATCCTGGATTATATAAAATCATTACTCCACTTACATCTTTTCAGAGAAAAAAAGAAAAGACAAAATGATTTTGTCTTAATTCCCTTTCCTTTTTTCACTTACCATCCTCTATCCTTCTGTCTTCTCTTTTTTCCTTCTATATGTCCAGACTCCATCCATAAACAATTACTGAATTCCAACTGAGGTCACCAAGAGACTCATCCACTTCGGGGACCATTGTTCTTTGTTCTCTTGAGTATACTCAAATGTATACAAGGTGTGAAGGGTGACTTCTGTCATCCCCAGGAAACTTACCAAACTGGTCCTATGTGCTGTACAAGGCTCACTTGGCACAAATAGGAATGACTGCCCAATCATTCAGCTTGACCCATTTGGTGGGCATATGAAAATGTTCATTTTATGAAATTTTGGTATTTTTCTGGCAATGGTTGGGAAAGGGGGAAGATGACATTTATTAAGCATTTTTCTTGACTGAGTAGTTGACATTCTTTAGTCCATTGAAACCCCCATAGTAGGAGGGCATCTCTGCTTTCCTGGCCTTGGGTTTTCATGTATGGCCAGGTCTTTCACAAGGGTGACACCCCTACCTCCTTTTCTCATTTTCCCAGGGAGGAGGAGAGGCTTATCTTGGTGATTCTAAAGAAAGTCACTTGGCATTCTGGGTTCAAGCTCTTCCAGGCCTTCTCCAGGCCCCCCTGCAGGGAAGGGCGTATGGGCCTGTTCTACATGACAAAGAAGTTCCCAGGAGAAGGCTCTGCCCTGAGAAGAGGCTCTCAGGTATGAACCTTGCCTTTTACTGGACAGGTAAACTTATCTGACTCGGGGGTGGAAGTTTTAGGATTTAAGGGCTATGTATGTATGCCGTATTCTCCAGGTGAGAAAAATGTGAGTGCGTGTGTGTAGAGAAAAACAAATAAGTGAAAATTTATTCAGGATATTTCTAGGGAATGTGATTTATATGTTCTTCTTTATAAATTTCGGTCCTTTCCAAATTGTCTGCTATGATCCTATGTTGCTTCAATTATAGTTAAAAGGGTATTTTTGTTGTTCAAAAGAAAGGAGCTGTTCTCTGGCACTAATAAGGTTCTCAGACTAGACAGCAATTCTTGGACAACTGGGCCTGGATGTGTGAGTGGTGGAGATGGCTGTGATTACGGAGTCCTCTCCACTGCTCACCACTCCGACCAGTATCTCTCACCTGCTCAGCTTTTGGAGCCTCTTTACAGCTCTTTCTTCTTTTCCCCTTCCCTTCCCTACAGTTTATGCTCAACAGAGCAGCAGCTAGGTCCTGTTCACTCACATGTGCTACTCTTCCATCCCAAACACTCGACACCACTGACCTTGGAGTAAAAGCCCGAGTCTGTACACAGTCTCACAGGCACAAGTGCACAGGTGTCTTCCTGTGGCCTCTCTGATTCCTTCTCCTGCTTTGACTGCTCGTCCGTCCCCTCCAGACACACTGGAATCCCTGATGGCTCCACAATACTGGGACATGCTCCAGTTTAGCACCTTTGCACTGGCTGTTCTATCTGCCCAGAGCACACAGCTGTCATTGCCTCCCAGAGAGCCACTCTGTCCCTCACCACCTTCAGGTCTTTACTGCAATGCCACCACCTTGTGAAGCCTTCCTGGGCAACTTCATCAAAAATTACTACTCTATTTCCTTTCCCAGCTGTATTTTACTCCATTTTTGTCTTCTTTATTATCTTTCTTCCCCAATAAGGTGTAAGCTCCAGCAGGACTGGAGTTTTAGGAATTCACATGATATCACTAGCACTCAGAACGGTGCCTGATGCGTGCTCTCAGCCCTCAGCACATCTTTGTTGATGAAGGCTCTGGAAAGGGAGGTCACACAGTGAGCAGAGAGGGGCGGGGCCGACAGGAGAGGTGCAGCTCTTCATCTATGGGCTTGTAGCTTCCCGTGTACGAGCTGCAGGAGAGGTGCAGTGCGGAGAGACGTTCTGTCTGATCGTTACGGGCCTGATCCCTGCCCTGCTTCTCTGGCTTCAACCGCTGCTCAGAACAATGCCCACTGCACGCACAGGGGCACCGAGGGAATGAGAGTGGAAGGCACGTGAACAGATCACTGGCTGCCTGAAAAGGGTCTACTCCAAGTCACACTGTGTTAAACAATCTTAACCGAGGTTCTTATGTAGCTTTTGGCTTCGGAGGGGAGGACACCAGAGCACATCGCTACCAGCTAAGCGGCCCGACCCAGGCAGATGCCTGAGCCACACTGAGCATGTTTGAGAGGCAAAGGTACAAAGCAGACAAAGACGGCTTTCTTGTGATTTAGTGGAACCCATCACCGCCATTGTTCTTAAGAGAAAAGTATAAAGGTATGCCACATAGAAAATGTGCAAAGGACAGGACAAATCCCTAAATCTCTTGTATCCTCTTTCTTAAAAGCCACAACTCAAGTGAGCTGGATGACGCTATGACAACCACTGATTCTACCATCAACTGCTACTTGGAAAGCTGTCCTCAGTTTAGGACAAAACTTGCACATTCAAGAGAACTGGGCTAAAAAGAAAGGCAGTTGGGAGTGCTCAGGGAGGGTAGCAACCCCTTGGAGATACTGCCTGCAAGGTACGTGTGCTGGAGCAGCGCTTCGGAGAAGAGGATGGGGGAACAACCAGGTCAAAGGGGCCAGACAACAACTTCACCAGCAGTTATGTAATTTACCGGCAGAAGGACGAGAAGGAGAGGTGTTTGGTGTTCACCTCAATACTGGGGTGAGCATGACAAGAGACACAAGCACAAGATAAACTAATGTAATTAATCTTCAAGGTAGTAATTGGTTTTTGGTAAAGACAGTTGCTACATCAGGTGTTGAATAACTCGTTTCCTGGAATCACCATATAATATGAGAAACTTACAGTGTCAGAGAAAAACTCTTTTCTTTTGTAAGAAAAAATTGTACTATTTTAAAAATAGCCACATAGGCTCACTGCAGACAATTTGGAAAGTACTGAAATTTGTAAGGAAGAAAATATAAATCATAATTAATCCATGTCCGTAAAATAAACCTTGTTAATATTTTGATTTATTTTATTTTACTGTTTTTCCTATGCCCTTATATGTTTATTCAACATAGATCATGTAACATCCAATTTTTCTGATCTTGGTTTTCATTTAAGCTTAACATTGTAGTTATTTTTCTATGTCATTAAATAGCCTTTGGAAAGAAAGTGCTTTTTATAGTTGTGTAATGTTCGCATCTATGGGTATGAATTAATAAATGTAGTCAATCTTTGCTTGTTAGTACTTTGTGTATTGCCCATTTTATGCTAACATAACTAATGCTGCAATGAACATCTTTATATATCATAATTATCGACATTTTTCATTATTTCTTCAAAATAGCTTCCAGGAAGGGGATTAGAAAGGCTTTTGCAATACAAGACCAAATCATAGGTAGTTTCTAGTGACCAGCTTAGGTCAGTCTGCGGCAGGCCTGCTTTTATCCTTCTTTGAAGATCACTGGATACATTCTCTAGATGGAGGTTACTTTTGCATTCCTAGTCTCACTCATCTTTGTGGAGAGCAGCCAGCCTACTCCTGTCAGAGCAGCCCCTCTGCTAACCCCCACTGGCTCACTATTACACCATCCCTCCAGTCAATCCATCCTTCCAGGGAACATTGCTATCGTCTGTCTCACTTAGGTCAGTGCTGCTGGCTTAATAGTTCCCCAATGGGCCACAGATGGGCAATGGGCGGATATAGCAACATAATCTGATTACAGGACAACCATGATCCCCTTGACCAAACTCAGCCTTGCTTTGCAAACAGGCAACTACCCAGAAAGAGTAAATTTGCCAGGCTGCAGAGTTATGAGGTGCTCATGGAAGGGACATCTTGAAGCACAGGATTTAATCAGTTTCACTGCCTGAACAGACTCACTTTTTGTCCTCTTTGGAGGGTATGTGTTATGAGGAATAGAAGCTGGGAGGACATTAGGAAGATTTCTTTCTGGAAACCCTAGTTAATTAAGACAACATTAGCAGCCAATCCCTACTCATAGCAAACTTTGTCTTTTAAGAATCAAGTCAACTGCCCATTCAGGCGCCAAAGCTCTATGTGTACTTGATGTGATCATAAACCATGGGTACATGTTACATACAGGTTTCTCTGCCTCAGCAGGAATTACATTTTCAGCCAGATAATTCTTTGTCAGAGGGCTTGTCCTATGCATAGCACGCTATTTAGTGGCATCTCTGGCTCTACACCACTAGAAGCCAGAAGCACCTTGCACCAATATTTTCTGGGGGACAAAATAGTTCATAGTGCACATTTGCAAACACAAACACTGTAATTTTGAATGATGTGAGCAAACCACTTAGCTTTCCTTGCTTCTGATTCCTTACCTGCAAATAGGGACAATAATACGTAGTTTATAGAGTTATTGTGAGGATTATGCAAGAAAAGAGATGTAAAGTACTTGGTAGGAACCTTAGTAAGCACTCCATAAACTTACTAATAACCAGCTCCCTGGAAGTTACTAATGCTGTTAAGCACATTAGCAGCCACACCCAGGGAAACAAGGGCACAGGTGAGGGTAAAGCGATGATGACTTTTTCAGAAGTCTGAACATGTAACTGCAAAGTTTCAGGACGTAAAATTTTGTATCTTGGCTAAATTCCAGCTGTCTTGAGCCATTCTCAGATAAATTAAGACTTAACTGAACTGAACAGCTTTTATTAATACTGTAATAGAAATAGAAGACTCTTGATTGTGCCGTTTAGTGCACCCTAGACAGTTTGGTTGGTTGGAGGAGGAGCAGTTCTTCATATCTATTTCTCTACTTTACCATCATCCCAATTTCTGTTGGAAAAATTACCTGTACTCCTCTGGGTATAATTCTGATAGAATGAAAAATCCAGGTATCTTTCCTGTTCATTTATTATAGAGGATGAGGCTTACTTGTTCCAAAGGCAGTCAGACTAATATTCTACTCACATGAACATTTAAAAAAAGTTTTGTTGTTGTGTTGGTAGACATTGGCTTTATAGCCTAAAAGTGGGATAGAAAAACTTGGCCTGTAAAAACCCCTTATTTCAATGTCCATAACACACAGCACTAATTGGTCATAGCTCTTTTTCTCACTGAACTTGAATGCAGTCTCCATCTGCAACAGATCCCAGCAACCACTGCTAATTGTTCAGCATCAGCACACAAAGTGAAACCTCCTCTTTGCTAACCCTAATCTGAATAAGAAAAGACTTAAATTACTCTTTGTTTCCCTTTCTTCCTTCCTTCCTGTCTCTCTTCCTTCTTCAGATGATTATTTATTTCACAAACATGATCTAAGTCAGCTATGTGAAGATTGGGAAAAAACAGCCAACTTTCACAAAATGAATGGCAGAGTCCTCATCTATAAGCATGGTAGTGGCCACAAAGAGGCCCAGGAGTCCATGGAGAAAGGACCTAAAGAATGGTTTTGTAAAGTCCTAGAAGACTGACCACTTAGGAGGGAACAAGAGATTTACAGAAACCTCACTACTTGCCTGTATCCAAAGTCACAAGAAAGAGTCCAGTGTTGGGGGCCAATGAAATGGAAAGCAGTTCCCTACATATTCAGTCTTGGCTGTGTAAGAGGAAATGTTCATGATTCCAGGCTAAACTCTTCTTTTGACTATCCTTGGGATCCACCTATTCACCTGTGAAGTCCAAATAGGACTTTTTTTTGCAAGGTGATGTGAAAGGAAGACTTCTAACTCAGCTTTTCTCCAGACAGAGCAAGACTCTTTCATCCACTCAACAGGTGCTGTTCTAGGCACTGGTGACAGAGACAGGAACCAAAAAAAGAGACAAAAACCTGTGCCCTCATGTATGGTTACAGGTGAGGAAACGTCAGAAGACAGAAAAAAGAGTGGTCAGAGAAATAAGGAGAGAATAATGAGATTCAGTTACAGTGGGTAAGGGAAGATGTTTTTAAGGATGGAGTTCCTGAGAGCCATAGGCAGGAGAAGCTGAGGAGAGTGTGAAATGACTCAGTGCCATCATAGTAGCTAAATCAATAGATTTATTAATATAGAACAAGGGTCAAAAATATGATCTTTGTAAAGGAAAAGGGCCAGAGAGTATTTCAGGCTTTGTGGGCCATACATACAGTCTCTGTCACAATAATTCAGTTCTTAGTTATACTGGGAAAGCAGCCATAGACAATTTCATATATATAAAAAGGTATGACTTTGTTCTAATAAAACTTTATTAATAAAATCAGGTGACTGGCAGGCCACAATTTACTGATCTCTAATTTAGGTCATTAGTAAGCTTGGTAAAGCACTTTTTTCCCTCGGTAGAATTGTAGGGGTAGAGGCCTGAATACAAGGAGTTAAGAAATGAGTGGGTCATGAGTAAGTCAGGCAGCCACTATGACCTAAATAGACCCTAACCAATAAGCCAGTAGGGGTGATTTCTTTCTTCTCTTTAATCTTTTGTTTTATTACTTTTCTTAACTACAAAAAATCATACATGCTCATTATAGCATGTGAAACAATAACCTTAATCATCTCCCTCCCACTCCTCCTCTGTCCCCAGCTCCTTGAGGCAACCCACATGAAATGTCTGGTGTGGTTCTAGGATGCAGTGACTATATCCTCAGAGGTGGGGATGCTGGGCGTAATCAGATGTCCAATCTGGATGCTAAAAAACATACATCAAAAATGAAAAGTAAAGAGACCTAAAAGGAAAAGAGGATGAGGGTGGCAGTTAAAAACAATGAAGTGTCTACCCGCAGAGCTCACTGATCAACTCAGATTCTAGAAAGTCCCATAGTTGGGATTTAGCTAATTAGCTAACCATATCCTGAGGTGTAGACCAAAGAGCTGGGGCCTGTCCAGACACTGAGGCTCCAGATCAAATTAACTGGGAAGATTAAAAGGCCTAAACTGCTTTCCTTACACTGAGCATGATTTCTTCCCAAAGTATCTTATGGGATTAAAATCATGAAGCAGATATTACAGATTCCACTGTTTGACTGCCTGGATGCTTGGTAGGACATTAAGTGAACAAAGAAATCAATCAATTAATAAATCAGTGGGTCAATAATAAAATAACTAACCAAATGAAGACATTCACATGAAAAAGACTTGGGACTTTAATCTTCCTACAGGACAACAATGTGATAGGGATGCAGCGTGAAATAGAGTGTGTGGACAGAAGGAAATGACAGTTTTCCTGGGTCCTGGACAGACCACTTCCAGAATACCAGGTTCAGTCAATGGGGCTCCCCTAATTTGGGATGGACTTTGACTGAAGAGAATGCAGACCTTGCGGCCAGGGGGGGAGACTGGGCATTCTCAAAGCCGTCTCACACAAGGAACCACTGGAAAAACTAGGGATATTTGAATTGGGGTAGAGGAAGGAGATTTAGAAGGAGCAGTATGCCTATGACCAAATTTGGGACTTACTTTCAGCACCTTGAGAAGGTAGATATAGGGCCAACAGGTAGAAGTTAGAGAGGCAGGAGCGGGCATAAGATCAGAAAGGACTTTCTAATTATCCCGGATGCCCTAAAACAGAATGCTGCAGACCAAGGGACATTCTTCCCATGGTACTTAGGCCATCTGCTGGACAGATCAATGTCAGGGAGTTGTGTGGTCCTCCCAGGGTTTCTTTCAAACTTAAAACTTTGATGCAGTTAGGATCTCTCAACTACTTTGGGAAGCACAGGGAATTGGCCAGTTGGTTTGTATGTAAATGGTTTTATGAATTGAGAGAACTCAAGTGTCATGAAAGCTTAACTGTTCATAGACCATTCAAGGTTAACTGTACACATAGAAACCTGCTTTAAAAAAGAGCTCGGGCAAGAGTATCTGCACGAGAGCTTGCTTTAACTTGTCCATGATTAGCAGAGTGGTATATTGTGAAGTGCCCGCTTTTGATAAGAAGATTTAAGAGGGGACATCAGTGACATTTTACTTCTCTGAACCCAAGTTTATTTACCTGTAAAATGGGGCTGAAAAGGTAATCGCCAGCTCAATCACAAAACCAGGTAGCATCAAAGGAGATGACTTATGCTACACGACAGTTTCTTCTCAAATGACTGTGGTAAAGGACGAGAATTTTTTTTTTTTGTGCTTTGTCAACCCCCATTTCTAATCTATCTTGGACAGATACTTTCATAAAATATGGTAAAGATGAACTACTAGACGAGTGAAATGCTGCTTGAATGCTGCAGTAATATCAAATTGCTATCACTTCTAAAGCTTATTCGCAGCTCCTGTCCTGATCTCAATGGATCTGGTAACAAACAGTTTATGAGTCAGCACTGCTCCAAGGACCATACTTTAAATAGCACTGCTCTGAAATGTTGAAAAGTTTTCTCATAAACAGCACTGCTGTAATGTCAAGACATTAAAAAAAGTCACAATTATAAGACATCTAGTACTGGGATGAGAAGATCATAGAATTTAAAGTGATGTTTAGCAACCAAAGTCTCCCATTCTCTTTTGATAACCAGATGGGTTTAATGATATTTACTGGATCAAATTACAGGATAATAAGGAAGTTCTAAAATTATGAAATGGGTCTAAGCCTCTCCCATTCTGTAAGGTGGATTCCGATCTTTCTGGACACTGATGGAGTGGCATTGGCAATTTTATTTAAAGTCCTTTCACAATCAAACGGTTGAATTGATCTAGTGTCTGATAAAACAGCCGAAGAGACAGACATTTATTACAGGGAAACACCATTTCTGAGAAAAAAAAAATAAAGGTTTTTCATTGTTGAATTTAATCTAAGTGATTACTTGAAAGCCTCTGAAAACTTCCAGAGACAGTGTCCTGGACACAAGGGACTTTGCTTCTACATAGCAAAGAGGCAGCAGTTTGTACAGAGTTAACTCAATAAAGTAACACTTTCTACTTGGATAAACTGACCTAGATTTCCTGACTGCCATGTAAAAACGAAATAGGCAGCCTGAGATTTTGGGAGCTGTCGATGAGGAGAGCAAGGGATAGGAGATCAGGGTTGGGGGAAGGCTCTGAGGGAAGAACAGCAAGATTCTTCTTTTTAATTATAGTTAAAACTTCCATCCTTGGCTTTGGGAACTGAGGGGGTACGTTCCAGGCATTCAAGAAGAGGTCCATAAGTCAAATAACATCGCGATTCAGAGTTGGGCTGAAAGAAGAGAGCCTTAAAGAAGCTGCAGAAATACACACTTGTACATGCATTCCCCTCATTCCACAAGTATTTTCATGATACAACACCATGGGGTTAGGAATTGACAGCGTCATGGTTAAACGGCCCTGGAGAAAGAGCCTCAGTGTCTGCATCTGCAACATGGGAATTCTAACACCCGTTACATTAAATAATTCAATTGTGAAAATTGAATGAGTACTGGGAATTTGGACTACATTAATAAATGGTGTGCACACACACGCAGAGGCTGTTCAAACACACAACCCCATCTCCAACTGCAGGGTAAGGCAGTCTCAGGGGAAGAACTATATACAGTTGAAATAATTTACAAGAACATAAGCTCACATTACTCAATTAGCTTGGCATGAGTTTAAAGCATTAACAGTGGCCCCTTCCAGATGCTTCTTGTTTTCAGCCGTTTTCCTGTCAGCAGGCCTCTCTCAACCAACCTCTCTTTCTTCCACTAAGCCAAACCACTCTTTCAACTCTTTTTTACCCTGTGGGTTTGGGGTCTTTTCTTGACTTACTTCCAAGCCACCTCTTCCAGTCTCCAACTGGACCAGGCCCCTCTTCAGCAACCTGTAGAGAGGGACCCTCGGAGTCAGCTTTTTGATCTGGGTGCTCCTCAGGGAAAGCCTTTGATTAGATTTTCTCATGATTCTGGGAATTTCATCTCTTACTCAATTTCTCTGAACTGGATCCACCATCTTGTTTAGCACAACGTGGGTTTATTTTCTTTCTCAGTCTAAAGTTTCATTGGAAAACTCCCCAACTTTCTTTTCCTAGGGCTTCTAAAAGTCCTGTTTCATGGTGACTGTCCTATACTCCCGGGAGCTCTTAAAACTCCCATGAACTCCTCACCACTTACCTCACAAACCTCACCCCTTTGTGCCCCCACGACCACATTTCTGAGAGAATATTTCTTCCAGAAATACCCAGCTGCATTTGCTCACAGCAGCAACACATCTGCACTTTATTTTTCCCCAAAGTTGAACTCTTTTAAATGTAGCAAACTAATTTCCCCATATTCACCAGAGCCCAGAGATTAAGAAAAAAAAAATCTTTGATTGTTTGCTTGTTTTTCAAAACCACAAATCTTATCTAGTCTTGCACTCCACTTTCTGAGGAATGGTTTGATGTGGAACATTTTCTCCTCCTCCAAATGTCTCAAATCCATTTTGTTTTTGTTACCTCCACCCTTTATGGGGTCTGCTGTAAACTAGCTTGTGGGGTTTAGATGAATTGGCATAATCTAAGTTCCTTTAGGTCTTAAAGCAAATGATCCTGTTGCCGTCTGAGATATTTACATGTTATAATTCCTTATTCCAGGCAGAAGTTAGCAAGACGGATGTAATGAGCACTAGACTGGGATTCTGTAGACTGTGGTCTCTAGGCCTGGGTTTTTCTCTAAGCAGCTGTATGGCTTGAGAAAACTCCCTGAATAACTCTTGGCTTCAGCTTTTGACCTTAAAATAAGATTAGAGGCTTTTGGATTTCCCTATCAACCCTAACACTTGGGTTTTAGTGAATATGTTTTAAATGGTAAAATAGCATGTATGAAAAAAAGATAGCATGATAGTGGTAGTGGGTGGGGGAGCCCAGTATCACAGTCATCAGTTTTATATCCTCCTCATCTTGGTTAACAAATGTTTATAGATGGCTGTTTGTGTGTCCAGTACTCTTGTAATCCACTTCCACATACAGATGTTCCTCAACTTACCATAAGGCTGCATCCCAATAAACCCATTGTAAGACAAATCATTGCAAGTTGGGGACCATTTGTATTGACTCATTCCAGCTGCATAGAAACCTAATGAAGTAGGGATTCATATTCTTTCCCATTGAGGAAATAAGTACGCAGACACATGGGCAGGTCAGTTGCCCAAGATCACACAGCCAATGGTTGTGAAGCCAGGAGTTAAAGCTGGGTTGCATTCCTCAACCCAGGGCACTATTGCCCTCTCTGGCATCACCCACAGTGACCAATGACCCCAACTAAGAGATTTCCAATTCGGAACTCATCAACACTCGTCAACAACAAAATAAGAGAAGTAAGTTCTGTAACTATTGACTCAAAGCCCTGAGAAATCAAGTACCACATAGAACATGGAGCTGGCCTGGCTAATATCTTGGTGAGAATCAAGTCTCTGTCCTTGCTGCTTTTCGTCCACTGGGAAACCCAGCCCTGATTACTCCTCTTACCTTGTTCCACTCTGTAACATTAATAGAGCTAATTGCATTCACTTTATTTCATTTCTCTCACAAGCACATGGATATTTTGATCATTTTCATTCAATGGCAAGTACACAGAATTTGGTATTGGAGTTTGAGAATAACACAGCTGTGTTCTCCTAAAGTAAGGGATTTTTGAAGATCTATCTGGGTACCCCAGGGGCACCCCCACCTCTCCAGCAGAAGCAGGAGCTTCTTCCAGTTTTCAGGGCACTGGCAGCATCAGTCTGTACTTCTGGTTAAAGATGATCAACTATTAGGTGGTAATCCCAAAACTGACATGTAAGGAGTCTGTTACATAAAACAAAATATAAATTTGAAATGCAGTTAGATGTGTTTTATAAGGTTTTCTTTGAAAAGAAATATGGCCTCTGTCTAGAAAAAAGTCAGCATCCAAACAGGTGGGTTCAGGAAACACTGCCAGAGGAGCCTAGGAAATCCACAGATGGGGGAACGGATTACACTCAGATACTTGGTGGAAGAAGGGAAAGCAGCACAAGTGGGAAAAGTACGTGTGATGCTCCCATAGGATTTGCAAAGCAGTGACATTTCTTGGTTTTTACTTATGGTATCAAAAAAATGTAAGAACTCTGAGTACTTCTCAGACTCAGATATGCTAATTGCAAACTCACTAATAATAATAATACCAGGAATAACAACACCTAATATTTGTTGAATTGAGTACTTATTACGAACCAGGTACATAGCACCCGGGCACTATATACAAGTTCCCATCCTGCCTTTTCTCCTTTAAGGCAGGTACTCGACTTACTCTAATTTAAAAATGATCTTTGTTATTTGCTCAAGGGCTAATGGTCAGTGAATGGTGAAGCTGGATTCCCAATGTCACACGAACTGATTTCAAAGTTTATACTCTTAATATTTGTACTTTCTGATGATTGGTTATAAAAAATAAATTGAAACCTTAATTCTATAGGAAGTCAGTGCCTCACTGAGACAACCGTAATTAAGTGGTACAGAGTAAAAGTATTTCTTAATACTTTGGGATACACACCAGACATGAACAAGGGCTTGACTTTGCTTCCATGGAGGAATTCTGAGAAGCCCCATAAGAGCACTACAACTTCTAGTGTGAGTCAGTATCACAATCCCAAGAGAAAAAACCAGGGATTAATTAAAGATTAACTCAAAAGAATTAAAATGTTAGGAAATAAGGCATTTAATTTTTCCCCCTGAGTTCACATCCCTTTGTGTCATACTCTCAATTATATAGCTTAATGACTTATTTATAAAGATAGTTCCTCCTTTTAACTTAAACTTTGCAATTGGTTTTCTTCATTCATTTCACACTAATGTAGTCCTACGGATTACTTCTTGCTCTTTTTGTCAGATTGTTTTATAATTTCTGCCAGTGACTGAGCAAAGTGAAAGGAGCACAATATAAATCTCGATATACTATTTGCAAAGTAAGAACTTACTCTATTTGCTAGCACATAAGATGCCCTCTCTCACCCTTCACTTGCTTCTTACAAATCAAACAAAATCCTATGTTCTATGTGCTAGCACTACCCATGGAAAATTAAAAGCCAAAGATGTAAAATAATAAACAATACTATCTTCCTGTGAAATAACAAGCTGCAAGCTAGGCAACTCATCAGACTAAGTTTGGCCCATTGTCTTAATGTTTTACAGCAACTTTAGTGATATTACTATATTATAGCATATACTGATATCAATATCTTTATTTTATCTATAGGATTTCATTTTCTTCAGAGTTAGTAAAGCACAACCACACACATATATGAATATGCATATGTGTATATATATAACTGTTATAGGTTATTGAATTGTGATATAAAATATACTGTTGTATTTACAAAAACAAAATATGTCCTCCCATAAAAACAAATAATTACTTTCAATATATTTATAAAAATAGAGCTTTTTGTTAGTGTGCACTGGCATGGCCTTTACCATGAATGCATTTGACTTAAAAGTGGAAGCAGTCTTTATAGTATTTTTCACAAGTATTATTATTATTTTTTTTAGAGACAAGGTCTCACTCTGTTGTCCAGGTTGGAATGCAGTGGCATGATGCTAGCTCACTGCAGCCTTGATTTCCTGAGTTCAAGTGATCCTTCTGCCTCAGCCTCCAGAGGAGCTGGGAATACAGGAGCACATCACCATACCTGGCTAATTTTTTTCATTTTCTAAGAATGACTCTCATTATGTTGACTAGGCTGGTATTGAACTTCTGTCCTCAGGTTATTCTCCCACTTCAGTCTTGCAAGTTGCTAGGATTAGAGGTGCGAACCACTGCACCCAGCTATAAGTATTATTCTTTCACAAAGAATTCTCTTTTAAGTCTTTAATACCATTTGACTCATTAGCTGTACTGAAAGGAACTGTTACTATGGATAATACTAAGTCAGGCATGACTTTGGTACTGATTGCCATCTAGGGTCAGCATGGTAAAATTGCAAGCATAGGACTCAAGAACCAGCCATGCAAAGGCTAGTCTCTAAAGTTAATTTTAAAACTCTGGGAGACCAATTTCTTTTCAGGATACCCAGCTGAACTTCCTGGGAAGAATTTACTCATTTATGGCTCAGCCTGGCCCACTATCCACAAAGAATGACTTAAATTCTCAGTTTAGAGACAGATATAGGTAACCTACTTAAGGGCTCCAGCCATTTGGACTATATTCTTAATAATATGTGACTTGGATCTTTTGCTCCTCTTCCTGAATGCTAGCTAGAGAACATTTGTTAACCAAATCATTTGGTCAAACATTTTCACATAATATATGGCAGATTTCAAACATACATTTCTCTTGGGAGGCAAAGTGCTACAATGATAAAATAAATTACCAGCAGAGAAACTACCACAAGCCTCTATAATACCCTTCTCTCTTTTGCTTTGGGGAAGCAGTATCATAAATAGTAGACATATCTTTTAAAATAAAAATTACTACTTGTTTTTTAACAGCTCCACCCCCCTCTCATTTTCTTCCCCATCTGCTATTAATAACATCTGATCTTACATTTAAGCAGGAAGAAAATGTAGCCACATGATTTAAAAAGCATGTGTTTATGACTTGCCATGTTTAAGCACTGCTGAATAAATGTATATTGAAAACATATTTCAAGTGAGAAGCCATAATAAGGGGTTTAGGGATATTCAATATTACTCTACTAATTCATAGCACACCATAATTATGGAATGTGTAGACTTTCTAGATGTAAATTATAATCTGTGACTCGGTGAGAGCCCTTTGCAGCCCTCCCTCGGTGGAATGCCATAACATTACACACTTTAGGCAAATTGATGCAAAATAGAATAAATCACATCAAGAGCTGTATAGAAACATTATTTCGGCCTTAAACATTTCATTAAAGCTACACAGTCCAAAATCTCCCTTCCCCATCCCCCACCTCTCATCTTGTATCGAAATGAATAGATTTAGGTATGAAGCTCTTGAACAATGTAGGATTTTACATTTTTTCACATGTAAAAATTATTTTTACCAACAAAACTAAATCCAGATTTCTGTTCTTGTCCTTTCAGCAAAGACCTTAAGGGAAATTAAATTGAGTTCTTCTTTGCCCCTCTCAAATTCCTACCTCATAGAAAAGATTCCTGACCAATAATTTTTATAATTTGTAGAATAAGAAACCAGTCCTTAAAAAAAAAAAACTGTTTATAGCTTTTCTTTTCAAGCAAGATATATCAAAATAAAAGACAGAAAACAAGGGCACTTCTGCTTGAAGTGAGGATATGCTACAGAGTTGCCCGGGAAGTCTCTGTAGAATCCTTCAGAAAATACTTGGAAAGTTCCTCAAGTATCATTACAGGATCCCTTTTAGTTACTCGGCACCATGACTTCCTACATTTGGATTTTCATGTTCCAGTGCAAGTTGTTGTTGGTGTCCTGCGCTCCCCACAAGTGTGTGCTTGTGTGTGTGTGTGTTTGTGTGTGTGAGTGTGAGTATACATAGTAGAACCTCCATAGATGATTACCTCCTTAAGTTGACCTAATTTTCATAGACTGGACATAGCACCACATGTACATATCAGGATAGCAGGCCCAGTTTCTTATGTTGACCAGTTCGTTATAGTCCCGTGGGTGGTCAACTAACAGATGTTCTACTGTATATAATTCTACAAGTTTTGGCAAATGTATAAGGTGATTTAAACACCATCTTGACCAGGAAATAGAATAGTACCATCACCCCCAGAAATTCCATCCTGGACCTTTAAGAGAGTATGCCATGTTTTCCTGTGAAGTGCCCTGGGTGTTCTCCTCATTCCCTTCTCATTTCCTCATCTTTCAGAAATAACCCTACAGGGTGTCTCAAAAGTTTCCATATATTAGAAAATTACATCATGAATGGGGGAGCCGACCCTGTGTATGTATAGAATGAGGCCAACATTAGAGAATATTTTGTAAAGTTTTGTAATCATTTCTTCGTAAACAAAGGCACACTGAGCTGCAATTTCTCATTTGCCCTGTGGATGGTGACTTTTGGGACATATCATATTCTAAATTTTATGTTTATCACTTCTTTGTTTTCCTTTTTGATTTTACCCTATTTCCACTGATAAAATCTTTGTTTACATGTAAATTTAATATAAATAAGAACATAAACATTTTTCTGTGCATTGATTGATCTTATGTTAAAATAAATCCTAAGATTTACCCACAATTTCATTGTTGTATAGTATTTCATTGCTTGAATTATTTATGAATTCCACTGCTTTTGAAACTTGAGTTCTTTCTAGCATTTTTCTACTTTGAATAGTATTTCTAGGAACATTTTCATATACTTTTTTTCTAGGAGATAGATGTGTTTACACATAAACATCCTATATGTCCATATACATACCTAGGGGATATATACATATATATTTTTTTTCTGGGTCACAAGGTATATGCATCTTCCACTTTTATTGTTTTCAAAACTGCTGCTCCATTTATTCTCCAATCAGCTGTAAATAATATTCCAATTATACCTCATCTTATTGCCCCCTTGAATAATTTTGAGCAGGAGAGAACTGCAATTAAGTATTTTTTGTTTTTCCTCAGAAAGACCCTGGTGGCCAAAGGAAAACATGTGTTTAACAGGGCTGAAGAACGTGAAGGACAAAAAATTCTAACTTGAAAAGATTAGATCAGATTCATAGAAGGGGTTCCTAGAAAGGTGGGTGTTTATGTTTCCATTTTTTGAGAACAGCAGCTACCTTTTAAAGTTACCATTTCTGAAAGTGGACACTTTGGATTAGTCTTGTTGAGCGGTCTACTGGTGATATGTAGCTACAGTAGAAGCAAGAATGTCCATCCTCTTTACCATGGGGAATATGAAACCCACGGAGGAAGTGGGAAGTGGGCACTTGCTTCCCGAGCCTCCCAGGAGGAGGAAGAGGGAGGAGACCTCTCCGAGGTTCCACCTGATTGGGTCATATCTGCTGGTCTGAGGCAGCAGGAAGGGAGTCCGCCCCCTTCTCTTCCTCCTCTAGAGGAAACTAAGCATGAAAAAGAGAAACATTTGGGTGGGTGAGTTACCCCAGCTTAACAACCAGAGAAGGGCTGGTTCGAAACACAGCGCGTGGCTAGTGCTGGAACTACCCTGACCTACCAACCCTAGTTTGGGGCCACTGAAAGTCCGTAATGGTCTTGGGCCAATTTTGTGTGGAGTGGTTCAGTCTCCAGAGGGTGCACCTGAGACTTTGAGCATATTCCTGCCCCAGTCTCCAGCAGTCCAACACTTCTAAAGCTAATGCTGGAAACTCCGGCACACTGTCCAGGGGTTTAATTGACCATTTCAAAACAGTTTGCCAAACTTCCTTGAACTCCATGTTGGCCAGGCTCTTTCTCCAAGATCTCAATGCTTGCCTTCAAGTCTGGCTTTCTTCCTTCATCAATATACACCAGCCTCGCTTCTTTCTTTTCTCCTGGTGCCAACTCCCCAGACATTACCAATTAGTCAAACATCAGCATTTGGCAAGCATTTTCCTAAGACCTCTTGGCTTAGCTTGCAGAGCACCTCACCCTCAGGCCTCTCGCCAGCTTTGCAAAGGGCCTTGTGGGAGCAAAATCAGTGCTCGTTATACTTCGAGTAGAAGCAACTGAGGTAAAGAAACAAACAGCAAGAAATCAGGGGGTGGGGCACTTTTCTTTGGAGGTTTTCAGCATGAGTTTGGGTTATTTTTCTCTTAAGATCTGAAGTGGCACAGATAATCACCAACAGTTAATTTTTATTCACTGAAGGAGAAATAATCACATTTAGATTTGTTAGAGGGATGCCAAAAAACATTTAATTACTTACCCTCATAAACCTCAAAAAACCCTTTTTGCCTTAAGACATAGGGGTATAATAGTTGTGCTTAGTTTCATTTACCCTGTGCTCAGAAGGTTCTGGACTAAAGCTTCACGTATGAGCTAATCATCTCTCACAACACACTACTGAGGTCGGTACTTAGGGCAACTCCCCTTCACAGACAGTTTGGAGTCGCCCTGAATCCACAGATAACCCATTTCAAAGGCCAGCTTTTGCTACATTTATCCTAAAGGGAATTGGTTTACTTGAGACATACAGTGCGCGTTCACTAGCATTTTTGGCGTTTCTCAGTCACAGACCTCCTCGGCCAGGTCTCCCTGAGGATGCTGTGCAGTTACACTGGCTGTTAGCTCACAGGGGACCTCTGGGGTCTTTGCCTCATAGACAAATGATGCTTGAACAGTGAATAGTTCAGGGCTGAGGTACAAAATTTTGGTCACTCCATTTACCACAGAAAACCAAAATGTAGGGGTCTGGCTAGTTGGAGTGGACACTGGAGGTTCTGAACTGTCCATCTGGGTCAGGGAGAGAATCAGTCATTCCTGTACTGACCAGTTGTGACCTGCCTTCTCCTGGCCTTTGGTTCCTCATGTCATAGGGGCTGGATGGCATCAGCCTCACAGGACAGTGGTAGGAATGAACCGAAGTAGCCTGTGAATAACAGCTGGCCCAGGGCACGGCCCAGCGCGAGCCACCACGAGCGCGGGTCCCTACTTCCTTTTGTGATATGAGGATATAAATGTGAAACCGAGGTGCCCCGGGGTGTGAGAGATCCTGGCATTATGCACACTGGGCAATGACAGTAGCACTTGGACAAGCAAACTGTGAGTCAAGGGCTCACAAGGAAAAGAGTCTGTTTGGGCTGGGGTGGGGGGAGTTGCCCCTTCTCTGCTTCCCAGTTTTCTGTGTTAAAACTTCAGTCAAGTGTTGTGACTGTAACTTTTTCCTTAAGACAAAGTTCCTATCACTAGATGTGACAATAACCGTTAGAAGATGAGTGGGGACGAGGGGAAGAGCCTGAGTTGGCACTGGGCAGAGCTCCTTGGCTTTCTACAGGAAGCTCTGGCCTTTGCTCCCAGTTCCAGCATGTCTTGCGAACTGTCCCCGGGGTGGGGGGCGGGGGGTGTGGTGCACATGGTGAGGGAGGCTGGGCCCTGTGTGTTACCCGCAGCTCCTGGCAGGCAGGCAGGAGCACTTGTTGCTGCTTCATCCAGCCACCCGGACACGCAGAGCCTCCCCTCCCAGCCACCCCCTCAGGCACCCCTGGGCAGCAGGGTGCTCCCTCCTCCTGGTGCCTGTCCTCTCAGGGGGTCACACGGAATCCTCACACACCTCCTCCTGGTGCCTGTCCTCTCAGGGGGGCACACAGAGCCTCACACACCTCCTCCTGGTGCCTGTCCTCTCGGGGGGGCACACACACAGCCCTCACACACCTCCTCCAGGTGTCTGTCCTCTCAGGGGGCAGGGGGGCACACACGGAGCCCTCACACACCTCCTCCTGGTGCCTGTCCTCTCAGGGGGGCACACGGAGCCCTCACACACCTCCTCCAGGTGTCTGTCCTCTCAGGGGGGCACACGGAGCCCTCACACACCTACTCCAGGTGCCTGTCCTCTCAGGGGGGCACACAGAGCCTCACACACCTCCTCCTGGTGCCTGTCCTCTCAGGGGGTCACACGGAGCCCTCACACACCTCCTCCAGGTGCCTGTCCTCTCGGAGGGGCACACACGGAATCCTCACACACCTCCTCCTGGTGCCTGTCCTCTCAGGGGGTCACACACACAGCCCTCACACACCTCCTCCAGGTGCCTGTCCTCTCAGAGGGGCACACAGAGCCTCACACACCTCCTCCTGGTGCCTGTCCTCTCAGGGGGGCACACACGGTGCCTGTCCTGTCAGGGGGGCACATACGGAGCCCTCACACACCTCCTCCAGGTGCCTGTCCTCTCAGGGGGCAGGGGGGCACACATGGAGCCCTCACACACCTCCTCCTGATAGGATTCATTTCAAGTGCTGTGAGCACATTTTGTAGCCCTAAAGTTTCTTTTTGTTAGCTGGGGCTCACCTATTTCTTCCTGTCCATTTTTTCCTTCTCTTTGCCCCCTTCCCCTTCCTTCCCTTCTTCCTTCTTTTCTCATTTTCTTACTTCCCTTGTTCCCCTCCTATGCTTCTCTTTACCACCATCTCTATCTTTATTGCCTTCTCTCTAGTCCCTGACTCCCGCTCCCTAGGGCAAGGGTCAGCAAACTACAGCCCCACTGGCTGGCCTACCTCCCGACCTTGTAAATCAAATCTTGCCGAACATGGCCGTACCGGATCCCTTACGTAGCATCTATGGCTGCTTTTACACTTAATGGAAGAGTTGAGTAGTTGTAGCAGAGACTGCAGGGACTGCAAAGCTGAAAGCATTTGCCATCTAGCCGTGTGCTGACCACTGCTCTAATTAGGGCCTTGCTACTCAAAGAGGAGCCCGAAGACCGGAAACATTAACATGACGTGGGAGCTTGTCAGATTCTAGAATTTCAAGGCCTCATTCCAGACTGGCCCGTGCAGAATCTGCATTTTATCAAAATTTGCAGGTGACTAATGGGCACAGTCCATTTGAGAAGTTGCTCTCAGCAACTCAATCTTTCCCTCTGTGGCTCTAAACAAAGGGGTAATTACACACACACACACACTCACACACACTCACACTCACACATACCCCGTGCTCCCAGTTCCATGCTTATCCGCAAGTAAGGTTTTCTGGAAGAACATTCATGAGCAAACATAATAATATAATACATCACTTCACCAGCAGAACCGCATTACCCAAGTCATAAGGAAGAAATGTGGGACACTAGGATCCACCCGAGGAAGGGGAACACCTCTAACTCCCAGCTGAGCTATCATCCTGTTCTCCTTACAGTTTGAGACAGGCCTGCCAGAATTGTATGGGATGCCAGAGAACTAGTAACCAGCCCCTCGTCTACCCATCCACCCACCTACCCATCCATGCAGTCCGCCATCATTCTCCACGTCACTTTTATGTGTCACGTCCCATTGGTTCTATCTCCAATTTGTCATCATCTAGTCACTTCTTTTTATTTTTAAATTTAATTTTTCATTCTCTTTATCTCCATTGCCACTGCCTTGGTCCAAGCCTCCATTCTCTTTTGCTGGGACTTCGGAACTGGCCACCTCCCTTTCATTCTCAGCCCCTTCTCCAAATCTGTTCCCCACACAGTAGAATGAGCAATCAATATTTTCCATAGCACTCAGTGTTTCTCACTTATCCGTGGTGCCACAGCACACTGAGAACAAAAGTCTAACTCCTTCAAGGGGGCTACAAGAACACTGGCCTCAGGCCAGGTATGGTGGCTCATGCCTGTAATCATAGCACTTTGGGAGGCCTAGGCAGGTGAATCACCCAAGCTCAGAAGTGGGAGACTCTGCTAAAAATAGAAAAACAAAACTAACCAGGTGTTGTGGCAGGCACCTGTAGTCCCAGCTACTCAGGAGGCTGAGATAAGAATCTTGCTTAAGCCCAAGAGTTTGAGGTTACTGTGAGAAAGAGGAGAAGAGGAGAGCAAAGGGGGGGGGGAGACTTTTTCTTAAAGGTTTTTATGTAATATCAGTCTGTGGTTTTAGTCTTTAAGCTCTATAAGACCAAAAAAAAAAAAAAAGTACTAAATTACACAGAAGCCTCATCCTTATTCCAACCAAGATGGAGAAGATGGTGGTACCAGCAAGGCTGCTGGTATTTTTCAAATCCAACCTTAATTCCTGCTGGAAAAAGGTCTGATTAAACTATTCTTTGGATTTTACTTTCTGGCTAACACCTTAAACCTTGACTGTAAAAGTACTTTTTATTCAATCTAATTTTTCAAGTAGTTTAAAAATGATCATTTACGCGGGGTGCCATGGTAACAAAAGTAGGTCACTGGGATGTGGTTGCACATCTTTCTGAGTCCATTAGAACTGTCAGGGAACTAAATTCAAGCTCCTCAGAAAGTATGTGTTTGTGCATTGTGTAGAGGGAAAGGCAGCATTTTATTTAGTTCTGATTTCAAAATGCCTCTTAGATATTTCAAGAATTCCCTTCACTTTTTAAGCACATTCCCTCCTAGCTGCAATGAGCTACTGATTCTTCATGGAGGGCACAGTGGCAAAACCCCACAGATAATTCAGTGTGCATCAGCCTTAGGCATTGCCCACAGGAGGTAATGCTCAACTTTTTAAGAGGCAGTTTTCAAATTGTACTTTATATAGGAATGGGAATGAGAGACTTTCCCCCCTTATATAATGGGCTAAAAATGGCCCATTAAAAAAAATCATGCAATGTTACTAATAGGTCCCATGCACAAGAGAGTTTGTAAAAATCATTGCAGAAGTTTTATCTTTCCCCCCTTTTAATTCTGAAAGTGCGAGTGAGGGCTGACTATTCAAATAAGGAAGTGATAGCTAAGCTACATCCTCATCATTTTTAAAAAGCATTTGGTAAGCCTATTTTGAGAGAACCACATAGAGTGCGTAGGGCAGACATGGGCCCAGACTTCCAGCTGCTCTTCATCTATTCATCTTAGCTGGTAAAAAACCCCAAAAGTAGGATGCTGTGGTAATAAAGGCATTTCCTTTAGAATCAAGATAGCCAGATTCGATTTCTAGCAGAACCACTTATTAGCTATTGACATTGGCCAAGTCATTTTAGTTCTATAAATCTTATGTTCCTAGATCTTTAAATAGAATTCCAGTATCTCCCTTGCTTGCCTCACATGATACCTGCCAAAATCAAACTAGCTGGAGGTGATTATTCATATCATAAAATAAATAATCATCCACTTTGCAGAAGAAACTTACCCACACTTCCTTGAAACAGTGGTCATCCCTTACATCTAAAAAAAGGTCTTCGCATTTATAAGGATTTGATTCTTACCCCAATAGACCAGAACTCAAGTAGATTTAAGGGCCGAGGACCATTACCCTTGGAAGACACCCTTTAACTCCTCATACGTAAAGAGAAGATGCTTCTGATCACCTTGACAAAACGTACTAGAAACCAGGGATACTCTCAGCTCAGTGACACGCTCACACATTCAGGCACACATGTGTTTTCATCCCACTGTGTGTTGAACATTGGATTTTTGAGAAAAGCTGTCACCAAATCAAACATTTCCATGTGTAAAACATGAGCCCTGGTGACCAAAAGAACTTCCTGGACGGCACCATCAAACTGTGGATCAGTTAAAGTGGATTCTAATCACACGTTCGTTTGTTTCATACCCAGTGCCTACTGGCTGGGCCCTGGAGACCAACCAGCCTGGAACACAGGGCTACAACCTCTATACCCAAATACACCTCGGGGTCTGCTGTGGTCTGCCTGAGGGGGGCAGGACAGGGATGCCCCAGGAATGGAGGGGCCGAGGGCTCCGAGAGGACGCACAGACATCTTCCTTGCCCAGGGATGACCTTCCAGACAGCAATTCTGGCCATGGGTGTGTCTGGGCCAAATCTGCCCGGTGTCCTCTGTCTTGGCTTCTTCCAATTCTTTTCTCCTCTCTCCCTTCTCCAGTAAGAGGAGTCAATGCTTTAACTTCCTCTCAAGGGTCAGAAAGTGATTAAACTTGCCACCTTTTCTGGAGAGCTATTTTCGTGGGATTTATTTAAAAAAAAAAAAAAAAACCTTTCTGCTAAATGAGGAAACCTTTAATGTTGAGGAAGGGAATCCAAAAACAAGCTTGGGATCTGGGGTAGTGGTGGTGGGTGCACACTGTCACCGACTCAGAAAGTGTGCCCTGCTCCCTGTACCTACTAAAGGGTTTGTTTAGACTCATCCTCTTAATGTTTCCCTTCCCAACTGCAGGCTACTGGCAAGGGCCGCCGCAAACACAAATCTTCTCATGGGAGTTTTAAATCTACATATTTATGGTTGATCTCTTAGAAAGTACGTAACTACAACTTTACTTTATCTCCCACACCAAGCATATGAGTCTTCCTCTCTATCACTTCTGCTTGAAGTCTTTTGTTTTCCTATATTTTCTTGGGTAAGGTAATTAACCTCTTTTTGTCTCAGGTGTTTCATCTCTAAAGTGGTGATACTGTTTCATACAACACCATGACAAAACTGTTCAGAGATTCCCCACATAAAAAGGTGACATATGAGGAGGAAAAAAGCAGCAAGAAAAGTCAATCTTGGCACATCATTATGCTCAAGAACCACTTAACTCTCTGTCTACTTTATTAGGAGCAAAGCACAGTATGAATTAGGTTTCCCTGTAATTATGTCCTGGAAGCAAATATGATTTTCTATGAAGAGGTTTTACTCACTTTAATTAAAGGGATGTTACAGTCTATTGTCTCAGATTGTGCAATGTCTGGAAGGGATCTTACCAATTATTGCCTCAACACACTTGTTTTATAGACATGTAGTAGCCAGAGAGGTTAAGAGACTTGCCCATGACCCCACGCCAGCTCCAGCGTGGCTAGCCCCTAGGGCTCACGTTCTGGTTTCTCAGTGAAGGGCTTTTCAGCAGATTGCTATTACATTAGACGAAAGTTGGGACTATATATTCACTCCTTGCATGCATTTCTTCTCCCTTTATTAATGAATTGCAGTCCAGCAGAAGCAAAGTCTCAGTGGATTCTCATTTCTTCTTTGCTCTTCTCAGATACCCTAGAAACTGTCAGCGGTACCAGGAATAACTCAGAAGCAGCTGTCAGCTCCCTGCAGCAGCAAAGTTCACATGTTGATTCACCCTTGAAAAGGGAACGTGTGTGATAAGTTTGGATGGGAGGCAATGCTCACGGCACCCCCGGCTTCATAAAATTAGATCTGGGGGGGGGAGCCCTAAGAAAGATGCTTGTATCTTTTAACTGAGCCAAGTTTGCAGGCTAAGTAGGCCGGAAAAGTTTTACTGTGACAAGAATGAGGCAGAGTGAATGTTTCTTCATTGGAGACAGGCTCTGCAGATGGAAAGTCTTCTTTCCATCTGGGATGACGTGGACTTCATGATGTGTCCTCAAGTCGGGTGAAGGATATCCCAGACAAAGGCTGCTTTGCAGTTGTGGACCAATAAAATGAACTACAATTACATATTTTGTTTCTAGAGAATTTCAATTTCTTAAAGCCCTTACGGTTTTTTGATACTACTTATATTTTGCTTTCGCAAACTCCTTTAGTTATAGAAAGGGTAGAAATGTAGATCTTCACATTACTGGTGGCAAAACAGAGGCAATGGCCATTCTTTCTTGGAGTCCATCTTTAAAATGGGCCAGTCCACTTTGCTAGTTTATTTAACTCTATTTGTTTTAAGTGCCTCTTGGGTAGTTTATTCAAGGTACCAGTGCATTGTAATAAGTTTGTGTCATGACCTGTCACATAAACATTAAAGTATTTCACTGTATATAATGTATGGCTACAAATGAGTGAGGTTTTACATAATGTATGACCATCTAGACAAAGAAAAGTCATCCTGGGAGTTACCTGTTCCCATTCTAGTGCCACAAAAGTTTTTTCTCTCCTCTTCTGGAACTGCCTTTGGAATCAATTTCTAGACAAGAAAATCAAGCTTGTTTATTCACAGTCATTATTTATTTTATCTATAAAAAGAGTTATCAGTTTAAGCTCTTGTTCGAGTGGGTTTTTAAAAGTGTCACAACCTTAAAAAAAAAAAAATAGCTGGGCATTGTGGTGAGCGCCTATAGTCCCAGCTACTCAGGAGGCTGAGGCAAGAGAATCGCCTAAGGCCAGAAGTTGGAGGTTGCTGTGAGCTGTGATGCCTCAGCACACTATTGAGGGTGATAAAGTGAGACTCCGTCTCCAAATAAATAAATAAATAAATAAAATAAAAGTGACACGACCTTATAGATAACTGTGTTTCCATCCAGAACAAATTCCTTCTGGGTTCTCTGTCCCTCAAATGACTAGATTAGTTCATGAATTTGTAGTCCAAAGTTGAAATCAGAAGGTCCCTACTGAATTGTCAGAACATATGATTGTAAGGCACATGACCTCTGAGTAGCTCATGCGAAGAAATGAAGGCTGTAGTAACAAACTGCATGTATGTTTGGCATGAAACTAAACTCTCCTAACCAGTGTTTGAATTAAAATAGAAAATTTAAAGAGAGTGAATAGGTTATGGCAGGGATTGGCAAATATTTTTCTATAAAGGGCCAGATAGTAAATATTTTAGGCTTTACAGGCTATATGGTCTTTGTCATAATTACTCAACTCTGTTGTGATATAGCAGGAAGGCAGCTGCAGACGAATGTGAATGAATATAGGTGGCTGTGTTCCAATAAAATGTTATTGATTAAAAACAGGCAGCAGGTCAGATTTGGCTCATAGGCTAAAGTGTGCTAACCCCTAGTTATGGTCTTTTACATTGAGGTAAATATGATATCAGAGCTAGATATTATATCACAGAGTTAGATATGAAGTCATTGAGATAAATGTAGTATCAGTTATGAAGAGGTGTAAATGTATGGGAATGAATGGCTTTGATCCTCTCTGGGAAAACAAAGTAAGTGCAAAAACAGTACTGGCATCGATTTTCTCAACCATTTCTATCTAAAGCATTGTCACTACCCAAAGTTATTCAAAGTGTTGGAAAATTAAGAAAACTGAAGTCCTTCGCCAGGTTAATCTGAATTAACTTCCTTTTTAAAAATAAATTAGCTTTTCTTCTTTATTGCGAAGTCAACAAATATACGTTAAGGTTAAATGAGTAACTAAAAGACAAATAAACTCAAAAAGGAACATAACAATAGCTTTTAAACATTTTAAGCCTATCTTCCAAACTTTGTGTTTTTACAAAGATGAGATCAAACTGTGCATAATTTTGTCTTATATGTGTATTTTCTAACTTAATTTTTTTGAGTTTTTATTAAATTTTTTAAAAAGCAGTATTGTCAGGAAAATGCATGCTAAAACCACAATGAGATACCACTTCACTCCCACTAAGACACCTAAAATTAAAAAGACTGAAATATCAAGTTTGGCAAGGATGTGGAGCAACTGGGATTCGTACACACTGCTGATGGAGTGCAAAATGTAGGCAGAACAACCAGTTTGGAAAACTGTTTTTAACAACACATGTGTCTCTGTGACCAAGTAATTCCATCTCTTAGGTACATACAGAAGAGAAATAAGTCTTAATGTCCCCCCCCAAAGCACATGTAGGACATTCATGGCAGCTTTATTCATAAAAGCTCCAAACTGGAAACAACACAAATGTACATTAAATTAGTGAGAACCACGTATCTGTAAATTGTGCTACTACGCAGCAATACGAGGAACAATTGATACGTGCATTTGTATAGAAAAATCTGCTGGACATAATGAAGAACAAAAAGAAGCCAGGCACAAAAGAGAACAGACTAGATGATTTCAAGTATATGAAGTTCAATAAGCAAAATCTGTTGTGATAGACATCAGAACTATTTACTGTAAGTATAACCATCACTCAAATCAAGCTATGCAATGTTCCAACCCCAGAAGCTTCCCACATGCCCATAATCCTGACTTGGGAGATGGTTTAAAGGATGCATATATTTATCAAAACTTACTAACCAGAATGCTTATCATCTATGGATTAAGGTATACCTTAATTAATTAACATATATTAAGGTAAGTTATACCTTAATAAAGAGAAAATGCTCTAAAATATGCAGTTGATTTTTACTTTAAAAGGGAAAATCATAGGCGTGATTGTAAATTGGTTTCATAATAGTACTGAGTACATTGGATATTTTTTCTTCCATTCATGAGATACTTTACTAAGTAGGATATGTTCCAGCTCCTTCCATGTGAATGTAAAAGAGGTAAAGTCTCCATCTTTTTTTAAG
>CAUYRH010139554.1:0-13093 GCA_963574655.1 Perodicticus potto
GGGGAGGGGAGGGGGGAGGATGGGTGGAGGGAGGGCAATTGGTGGGATCACACCTACGGTGCATCTTAGTAGGGTACTGGTGAAACTTATTAAATGTAGAGTGTCAATGTCTTTATATAGTGATTAAGAAAATGCCATGAAGGCTATCTGTCACAAATGCTTTGAAGGTTTAGAAGTGAGTGATGGCTCTAAACTGCAAACTGTATGTGCTCACTTGCCTATGTTAGCCCCAAATCCCAGGCTTCTAGAGAGCCAGGTGACTTTTTCTTTTCTTTTTCTTTTTTTTTTTTTTTTGCCTAGATGTAGACTGTTCTATTTGACTTCTAGTATTTATATAGTTGTAATATTTATGTCAGAGGTGTCAGAGCTGTAGCATATATTTTCTCTTGGCCAGCTAAGAGGATATCAACAGACAGGTGACTGTTTACAACAATACTAGATACTATTAACAGATAATATATTTAATATAGTTTATGGAATTTCCAGAACAGAAGTTATCTTCATAAGAAGTACCTTGAAGGAGCACAGATCCTACTGGGAATGTAGTGTTTACCTTTATAAGAACAATTATTGTTCTTATAAAGCAATTAAGTAGATAGATTTATTATTATTATTATATTATTTTTCTGGATGGTCTCTGATTAAAACAGATTGGTTAATGATTATAGAAACATGGCACCAATATTAGATCCCATTTCTGTTGTGCTAGGTATTATTAATAGGCATGTGATAACCTGGGAAGTATTTTGTTGATATAGAATCAAGATCCCCTTTTCTACGTGGATAATATTTGGAATTTATGATATAATAGAAGTGTAAAGACCAGAAATTTGTCCTGAAGTATTGAAAGTGATGCTATTACATTTCCTTTTTTGTCAGCAAGTTGGAGGATAACAGATCCAGAATTTTATTAAATTGAGAATAGAAACTAAGAGAAAAATGAGCAAGAAAGTTTTTCTTTAATTGGCAGAAGAGAATCTTGAGTGGTAAAAGTTAACCAAGTATGAAAATAATGAAGAATATATTGGAAAACATTTATTTAGTTAATAGAGGGTGTCAAAGTATAAGCAAGATTAGTAGTGAGCAAAGAAAAGACAAGGAATACTGGGGAATCAAAAAATTAACCTTGTTTTGATGTCTTGGATAGAAAAAATTTAGTTAATAGAGGGTGTCAAAGTATAAGCAAGATTAGTAGTGAGCAAAGAAAAGACAAGGAATACTGGGGAATCATAAAATTAACCTTGTTCTGTTGTCTTGGATAGAAAAAATATCTTTGTAGGGAGTCTTGGGAGGTACCCTTTATTCTCAGTAGCAATCTGTTTCTGGGTACTTCCAAGAATCCTTAGTTTAAGTTCTAATGGATGGAATCCAGTGGTCTAAAGTAAATATTGCATACCCTTTTATTTAGAAAGCATGAATCTAAGGATCAATATCTTGGAGTTTTTCCTGCCGTGTTACCTAACAGTACATGGTAATGTTCCTTCTGTCCTGTTTCAAGGGCAGAGTTTCTTGATGTTTCTCCCTGAGGACCAACCTTTCAGGCTTCAGATCATGCAGGGGCCACTTGGGTTGTTCTAATAATGGTGCTTGAACCAGTTGGTGATAAAGCTGGAGATATCCTGTGAGCCGTTTGTAGTATTTGATCACATCAGTTGGCAAAATGTAGAATCTGAGGTTCGAAATGAACTTGTCAAACATGTGGGATGGCTTGTTATTATGTCAAGAGGAGATAACATTCAGGTCCTTGAAGGAGTTGGCCTTCTTGTTATCAAGTCTAAATGGTGGCACTTTAGTTCCGGAAATTCCAAGGATTCCTGAGAGCTTTGCTCATAATAGCTTTAGCTTTCTTGTGGTTATCTCCAATTTCTTGATGACTTTGTATGAAAAGGACAGGGAAGTTTCTGAAAAAAAGGATGAAGTTCATAGAGGTATCAAATTACAAGTCCAGTGAAGTATGTAACCTGTCCCTAGAGAGATAATGGAATCTCAGAATCTCACCATCCCCACCTGTACCCAGACAGAGAAAATAAAATCCTGCCATGATGATGACGGTGATGATGATGATTACCCATCAGGGCTAGGAAAGCCTTCAATTCACCTCAAGAACAAGTAAACAATAGCCAGAACATACTCACAGCCAAATGCTTGGGGCATTTATATATAATCTATTTGCAGGTGTTCAAGGCTATATCTTTTTTAAAAGCGTACAGGCACAATCACTCCAGCAAATAGTGCTCTTCATTATAGTGGCTAGCTGCTTTGTTAGTTTTATTTGTCCAGAGTCAG
Source organism: Perodicticus potto (assembly GCA_963574655.1). NCBI lineage: Eukaryota > Metazoa > Chordata > Mammalia > Primates > Lorisidae > Perodicticus > Perodicticus potto. Next base: position 2,287 of record CAUYRH010139554.1, read on the forward strand.
AAGGACCCCAAGGAATGAACATTGATTTTTGGCCAAATGCAATATGAGGTTAAATGAGTACCATGGTCTTCAAAATTTAAATCTATGCTTCCTCTAAGCTAAGCACCTCCTTCCTTTGGATTTTTCCAACCCAGGAGAAATCTATTAATCCCATGGTCCTGGGAAAAATTTAAATTTTGTGTGTGTGTGTACAATTATTAGCATGATCAGCAATACTTTGAATTAATAATGTGCTGTCCTGAGATAAATTATCTGGGGTTAATAGAATGGAAACACAAGATAAAAGATTAAAAGGTATGATGTGAAATTTCTCACAGTTAAAACAATACTTACTTACGCATTAGTTGAAAAAGTGGTGGTAGGTATCAAACTGCTATGTTCTTTAGATTTTTCTGCTACATTTAAAAGAGTATTATGACCTTGTTATTTTAAAATAGCAATATTTACAATATGCCATAAATTATATCTTTTGTAATTATTTAAATTCTAACAAAAATTTGGTCGTCAACTTTCAAATGGGTGAGTGAAGACTGTTTTTCAAAATTCTTGTAGGGTGTTTATAACTAAAATCTTCAAAGTCTTCAAAATTGTCTACAGCCATACCACCCTGAACGCACCTGATCTCATCTGCTCTGCAGTCTTCACAAATCAGATCATGGATTCTAAATGGATTCTCAATGTTGACTACACATTACAACTACTTGGAAAGCATTTAAAAAGTACTGATGACTAGATGCATTAATTGTTCTAGGATAGGAGCAGGGTATGATTAGAATTTTTTAAACAGCACAGGTGATTCTTACATGCAGCACCGAGGACCAAGATCTGGAAGCAGACCTGGTGCTACAGAACCAGGTGCCACTGGTGGATCGAGAGAGTTGAGGAAATCATCCTCCTTCAGCTACTGGAGCTTCTGCCAGGGCTGGTACACAGCAAGGCTGTTTGCCTTGGAGATGACCCACTCTACACGGGATTGCACTCTAAACGTATTGGATTTTGTTTGTTCAAACAGAATATAAACCGGTTTGTTTGAAAATCAGGCTCTTCAAAAATAAATCAAAATTTAGTGTCCTGACCTCAGATCCATATGGCTAGATTTCTTATACTTCATGACAGTAAATAAAAGCGTATTACATGGGTATCCACAAGTACAGACATACACACATACACAATGCGACACTGTGACTAGTGTGAGCGGCACTGCCACAGGGATTTTGCAGCTAGTTACTTCCTTTGGTCATAGTTCAAGTATCTAGAAAGTTCTTCTGTGAAGGCTACTCCTTTGAGATTACATTCCAGATCCTTGATGTACTTCATTTCCTAGTCCCCCAAATACCTGCTCTTCCATGACCTCAGGTTTTTGTATACATTACTAGGGGAGGGGGTGACCATGCACCTTAGGCTGATACAGATGTAGCTTCAAACCCATTTTTTGTGACTTGTAATTCAATGCCCCTGAGGACATATTGTATGCTCCCCAGTTTTCCAACTCCTCAACCTTAACTTTTGGATAAGAACAGTGATGATCTCACAGATTTCTGAAACAATTTTGGGAAGAATCTAGTAACTATTCAATAATTGTTTGATCTTTCTCACTTTCTTTCAACTCTAGGCTTTTCACACACACTCTGAGATAATAGAGACAGAGCATTGCCTGAGGCCCTCCCAGTGGCAGAGATGGCATGAAAGAGAAGGACCCGTTCTCAGCCAGTGGCGGTGGACGGTCCAGGAAGCAGAGCACAGGCGCTTCCATATTGTACTTGCCTGAGTTTTTTACTTCAGAGATGGGAACATTCAGAGATTGCATTAGCTTTTTGCTTGGGACCAAGATCAAATACAGAGACACTCCCAGACTGGGCAGTTTCTCCACCGGAATTCATTACACATCTACATAGTTTGAACATTTGTGCTGCTTCCAAAATTCCTTTAATCCCCAGTAGAACAATATTAAAAGGTGAGGCATTTAGAAAGTGATTAGACTACATAGGCTCCGCCATTATGGGTAGAATTAGTGCCTGAGAAAAGGACAGGAGGGAACTAATTATACCCCTCTGCCCTCTGTCTTCCACCCTGAGAGGGCGCAGCAGAGTCACCATCTAGGAAGCAGAGAATAACCTTCATTGGACATCAAATCTGCCAGCACTTTGATCTTGGACTTCCCAGTCTTCAGAATTGTGCAAAAATAAATATCTGTTCTTTATAAATTACCCAGTCTCAGCATCAGAAAGGGACTAAGACAGCCTCTTTTCTCATTTTTATTTAATTTAACAAGTCCCCTTCCTTTATGATTGCCCAGACTCACCTATTAAATTTCTTTCTTTCTTCTCTCATACCTGGTTGCTTTCAGACAGTAATGTAATTCTGAAACAAAATTACAGGATTAAAATAAGACCAACTTTAGACAAGGCAAAAGACAGGAGCTATTTAATATTTGTAGCATCTCACACTACGCTGTCTTCAATAAAAATTAGAAGCATCTCAACCTTAGCATGGTAAATGTTCATACATGTGAGGCCAGGGTGAAAGTTGTGAAAGCTCTTTACTAGTCAGAGCTTAAGCTTTTCTTAATGATACTCCGAACACTTTGCAGAGTTGATGAAGTACCAATTGGAAAACACGCATCATTTAAACCACTGAAGAACCTGAACAGAGGTGCTATGGAAAACCTGTGGAGGGTCCTCACCACAAAGAGGCTACATTAGTGATGAAGGCCATCATCGTTAAGATGACTATCCACGGGAGGAAATTACCAATATGAATATTGCAGTGACAGACCCTTAAGTATTATTTTTCTGTACTACAATATGCAATATGTTCCCATGGAGATACCTTATGCTCATTTGAAGAAAAACAGTGCTAATAAAGAGTGTGTGTTTTCTATTGCCCACATTATCTAAACGCTAAATGTTAAATATACATAGGCCAATGAACTAAACTTCAGGAGCTGGAAGCAGCCTAAAAATTCTATTAAATCCTAATTATGCTCTTTATTAATGATGTAAATAAAATGTTTCCTTTGCAAATGAAGGGACTAATTAAGGAGGATGAATGTTAACAATTTTGTTTTGACTCTGTCTTCTTTCTACGTGGAAATAGGTTTGTGCGTTTTAAACAATATAAAAACTGAGCAAAAGAAAAGTTTGGTCTTTTTAAAATGTGACTACACAATTTGTTTCATTTATAAAATATTCCACTGCAGCAGTTCTCAACCTGTGGGTCGCGACCCCTTTGAACTGTATTAAAGGTTCGTGGCATTAGGAAGGTTGAGAACCACTGTTCCACTGTAAATGTGGAAACAGACCTGCTGCTTGGAGTGCATTTCTGTTTCCAGTCTAAATCATAACTGTGCCATGTTCAGAGGCTTGATGGTTTGCTTGTTTGCTTGCCTCCCTTGTGAGGCATATGTGGTGGAGAGGAAATAAAATGAAAAAGAACCAGTTAGGTGGGCAAATCAGTTGTTGCACCGTCTGTGATAGTATTTCTCCCTTTAACTCTCACTCTAGCACAGACTCCATCATTTTAGACAACATACAAAAGTCATGGAATGTTTAGGAGTTGGGAAAGCAGAGGAATCAATGTGAGTTCAGCCTAAGAAGTGAAGTCGCATAATACTAGGGCTCCGAGTCCCAGGAGACTTGCAGGAATACTCAGGGTCGGCTTTTCCGACTTTGAGGAGATACGCTGAGGTCGTGCATAAACAATCAGAAAGTCCAATGGGAAGGCTGTGATACTCCTGTGAAATCAAAGGCTTGAAGCTGGCATTAAATCCTGTTCCACTGATGAACACTTTCTTAAGGGATTGGGGTCCTATGCGTACACAGTCGCTTGACGAGCAGTGGTGTTCTCAAGGAAGATGCCAGTATCCTAACCCGAGGTCCAACTTTTGGAGCAGCATGAGAAAAGGGAACTAAATTACAGAAATGGACTTTTGACATCTGTAATGCCAGTGTTGTAATTCGGCCAGTGCAGAGAGAAACTCAGGCATGGAGGGCAAGTGTAACATGCTTTATTCAGCTCCTGGGTGGCTGTTGAGCTAAGGTACGTGGGAGCTGGGGAACACCTGGCAGCTGGGGAGCTAATTTAGACATCGCAATCTGTGGTCCACAATCCATGCAACGGAAAGGTCCTGTGCACCTATAGACCCAGGGGAACAACAGTGGTGACATACCAAGCAACAGTTACGTAAGCGCGACTTCACTGTACACAGTTGTGGCCATCTAGGAACACAAGGTGTCTTCCTGGGGGTGAGAATGCCTAAACATTCTCCTTAGCCTACAACATGAAAGGAAATTAAGAATAGACATGGCCTGGTCTTCTCAACTTGATTCTGAACTGAAACTTGGGGCTTAATATTTGTAATTAAGGTGACTGTATAAAGCATTATTTCATAAACTTCGGGAAAAAATATATTATTAAGCTTAGTGATTGGCTTCTGGTAATATTTTCCTTGCCTGCCATCCTCTTATCAAGGTAGGGCACCAGAAGACTCATGCCTCTCCCCACTTTTGCTAATGAATGAACAGAATGAAACACAACCACTGAAATGTCCATCTTGGGGTCACGAGCCAGTTGAGGTCTCGGAGACATTGGGACACAATTGTCTGAAACAGGCTTGTGGACTGAACGGTTGCAGGGAACTTGGGTATTGCCACACTGACACTGGTTTGACTTGGCAAGAGAGTGGCCAGAAACACACTGTTTCGGTGGGACCGTGCAGTGGCCGCATCAGAATTTGCCACACCCGGTGAAGCCTTTCTCCCCCCTGTGTCAGGCACACCACGGAGACTCACATAGGACTCTGATAAATCCAACAAATTGGTGACAGCAGAGCCTTTTAGGGAGGCTGAGTGGCCATTTTGCATGGGGGAACACTATATGACTGGACTATTACACCAACCTAATAAAAGTCAAAGTGACTGGTCTTTAAAAAATGAGAAGAAGACCTCGAGGGCCCATCAAATAAGGATGCAGTTTTTACTCTCTAGCTTCCATTAGCTCTACCTGGAGGCCTTTGTTTTCAGAGATGGACGAGGAAGTTGACAGATGTTTCTCTATTCTTTTCATTTTAGTGCGCTCCTTGTGTAGCTGGGTACCTATACATTTGCTGTATTTTTCTAATTCAATAAAGGCTTATAACCTTTGAAAGGTAGCAAGACACAACAGAAAAAGCTAAATAGGTTATAGAGTTAGAAGCACTATGGTGTCCCAATTCCACCTCTTACTAGTGGGGGTGAATTGGAACATGCACTTAATCTACATATTGTTTTCCTAATTTGAAAATTGAGAGTAAGAGTCATCTACTTCTTTTAGGTTGTCATGAGGACCATTCAAAGACATAACATTTGGAAGCACCTAGTATCATGCTGGCCACCTATTAATTAAATATCGAATAATTGATCATTGTTATTAAGGATTGTATTGGCTTGATTCATTTCTGGTCTTGAGTTTTCTTTTTATCTTTTTGATTTGGTACAACCAGTGTTTTTAATTTTTCTACAATTATAATGATTTTTATCTTGTAGTTCAAATGGGCATTGAAGTTACTTCTTCTTAGTCTGTGTCACAGCAGAAGAACACTGATGTCATTATTCAACAGCCATTTATTTAGTGCCACAGAAGCCAGTTATGTCATACATAGTTTCTGCAGGGCTGGGGATGATGAAACAGTGCGTGTCCCCTAGATGAATGAAGTAGCGTGCTTTCATTTCTGTCTGCCTGCTGTGTGTCCAGACACAGGGCATTTTGGTATTCTGAAAGATACTTTCCTGTGTTTGAAGTAGGAATCTGGTTCAGAAGGGAAAACAGAGACACTTTAAATGGCTTGAAAATAATGACAAAATCATCAAAAGCAAAACATTGCATTGAGAGAAAATTATAAATAATGGAAAGAGACAGCAGGGCTTGGATTTGAGAGATTCCTGGACAAAGGAGGGTGTAAGCTGAACTTGAAAAGGGTGATGAACATGGACTTTTGAAAATTAGTCCACATGTCCTAAACAATATAAAAGTTGTGAATAAGAAATAGCAATATTGTAGCCTTTAAATGGAAGTAAAGTAATTCTTAGAGTGGAAGGATATTAACATTTCTTGAGACCTTTTGTGAGCCTAGTAGAATGTGATGTATGTTCAATAAATATATTTTATTTACATGTGCTAGACACAATTCTGATATTGTCTTCTCTTTTTTAATATTTTTAAATTTTTTTGACTTGTCTTTGTTTTTTTCTTTCTTTTTTTTGACAAATGATGAAACTTAAATTCCGAAACATAAGTACCTCATTCAAAGTTAGACACAAGGTGGCAGATCTGGAATTGACTCATCTGACCATAAGCCAAGCTCTGTGCATTGTACCACATAGACTCATTAAAAATAAATTACTTTATAGCCCCTAGGATATTAAGAACATTTTCTTCTTTCTAAAAAATCCTCCAATCCTCCAGTAATAGGTGCATCTGTGTGTTTTTAACTGATAGGGTATAGCAGACTCGTGAGGTCTGGGTCAGTGAGTTAATTATCACAAGGTTGGTGAGAAAAATAAAACTCCCTGTGACAAACATGGCTTACAAAAGGGACCAAAACATTTTTTCAATGAAAAATAAACGTCAACAGGTGGACTTACTGAAATAAACTTTTATAAATCTTGGGAACACAGAGCATTACTTTATAAAACTATTTCTATCATTCCATTTAATAGTATGGGAAATTCCTCTGTCCTTTTTAAAGGCAACAGACTTAGAAACACAACTTGATGATGATAAAATAGCAAGTAAGTATAAATTCAAATATTATAGTAATCGTTATTTCAACACTCTCCAATCTTATTTCTTAATTCCAAACAACTATAATGCTTAATCTAAAGCTTTACCCTTTAGAAGCACTGGTACCAATAGCGCTTTACCATAACATGTCTCAGTAATTTTGCCTCACTAACCAATAGCTAAAACTGACAACGTTTGTGTCAAATACAATTTTGAGCAAGATGTCACGTCTGACTTCTGCACTTACAGGAGATGCTCAATGTGACTTGTATTCATCTTTCGTTATCAGTATATACTGAATATTAAAATTTTATTCAGTTTTTCTAAATGTGTATACGTGTTTTTGGCACACTCTGTAGCACATATAAGTATTGTGTAGCTCCCTGTGTATTCATCTACCCATCTTCTAACTCCTCTTTTCCTTCCCTTTTCCTTCCTTTCCCTCACCTCCCTCCCTCTTTTTCCTTCCTTTCTTGGACCTCACTTAACCTCTTCTCATCTCTCCTTTTTATCTTTCCGTTTCTGTGGGGAGAAGGAAGTTTTACTCATTCTTTCTATTTTGAGATACGAATGTATTGAGAATTTTCTGCTTCTGTTTTCTTGGCAGTTTTTGGCTGGGGCTGGGTTTGAACCTGCCACCTCTGGCATATGGGGCCGGCGCCCCACTCCTTTGAGCCACAGGCGCTGCCCCTCTGCTTATGTTTTTAACACCTGGAGGGAGCAGCACAAATATTACCTATTCGAATGTTAACTAAAGCCTGGTGTGGAATTTTGTTCCATATAAATCTTTCAGCATTTTTAGTAAAGAAACATAATTCTCCTATCAAAATTTCCAAGGATAAAAATGCCTTTGCACATGAAGCATTTTTATAAGGCTCAAGGAATTGCATGATTTGGTAAGCAGCAGGAGATGGGCAACTTGGAAAAAACTCTCTCTGATTCTTAACGGTGTGTGGAGAAAGCTTGTTCCTGAGACCTGCTGGTTTATAAATTGGTTCGTAGTTTCTGAGAATAATCTTAGGAATCCTGAAACAAAGATAATCAGATACCAGACCTTCTGAGAAATTCTGGGTCAATGGGTGATGATATTCACATTCCTCATAGGTTGACTTTAATTGAAAAGTTCTATACATTTTATTCTTAAATTAATTAAAATTATGATGTGTTAATACATACAATTGTTGTTGTTAATAATGTTATGAATATTTGGGTAATTATCTAAAATTCCTAAGCTTCCTCTACAAAATGGGGTTGTTAGATGACTAAATTGAATAACATAAGTAGGCAGCTCAATTAGTTGCCTGAACCTGAATATTTACTGATGTTGTTGTTGATGATGATGATGATGATGAAGTCAAAGCCAAATTCAAAGCCCCATTACCCGCATTAGGTGTCCATATAGTAAACAATTCTTGTTGCAGTTTCAGATGCCACCTGTCCAGATACCTGCACCAGATGTTCCCTAAGTATCTAAGATTCAAATTTCTCTACACAACTTATAAACTCCTATTTCTTCTTTTCAGCAATATCACATGTCCACCCACAGTCTGCCCGTTGCCAAATCTGCTCCCTTGGCTGTCTGGTTACCTCGGTTCTTGGCATTTGCAGGAAGCCAGGCTCTGTTCTCCCACTCAGAAACGTGCTGCCCTTCTGGCTTCCTTCTTGCCCGCGCACCTCACCCCTTCCCCCATGTCCTTCCGTCCCTCATCTCTGCCTGATCCACCTGCGAATGAAAATGGTGACCACTTAATTGAATGTTTTCATCGTGGCAGTCACGATATAGTCATTTCAGGGTTCACGTCAGATGGCATCTTTTCGAACGCTTTTCCATTTGCAGATGTTCACAAGGCCTCTGAAAACTGCTCTTCCCCGTCGACACCTTGCCCCCTGTCAAACATCCGTCACCGTCCTCCTTTCTTCTCCGTTCCCATTTCCACTGGCTTATTCAGGCCCTTTGCTCTCCCCCGTGGCCTCCTACACTAGACCATGTTCGGGCGCCCCTGCTTGTCATCTGGCCTCCGCGTAATCTCTGCCCCATGATGTCACCAGAGCCATTGCTGTCACAAGCCCATGATGATGACCCTCCGCTGATCAGCACCTCTGCGAGGCTCCTCCACAGCCACAGGAGAAAATCTGAAGTTCTCTGTGTTCTCACAAGGCCCTTTAAGATTTGTCTCCTTCGTATTTGACCAATCTTATTTTTTATCACTCTCTGCCCATCAGGCCCTGTCCAAAGTCTCCCTTGACGCAAATCTTAAATTCTCAGGGCTCCCTACATGAGACAAGCGGTTTAAGAGATCTAGAGTCGGCGCGTGTTGTCACCACTTTCTAAAACATCTAAGCCTCCCTGCTCTGCTCACATCAAGTCATCTCCCCTGTGAGGGTTCTCAAGTCCGGATGTATATTCGTATAATGTAATATTTCTTATACAAACATTTAAAAAATTCTTTATGCCCAAAGGATAGGATTTAGTTGTCCGGGGGAGGATCTCATCTTGGCAGTGTTGAGTCCCCAGGTGATGCTAATAGGCAGAGTGCTCTGCAGCTCCCCGCCCCACAGCTGCAAGTGCCGCTGTCAGGGCAAGGGGCACTTTCTGCTTCTAACACGTTCAAGTCTAATTCCCCAGATGGAGCCTGAACTTCTAGAAGACTTGGAACTATGTTATTCATTTTGTTCTCTCCACATCTGCACAATAAATGTTTGCTGAATTAATGAGTGTGCTGCACTCTTCAAAAATAAACTCATTGTGTGAAGTATTGTATACAAGGCCTATCTGGAAATTAGCCAGACACGTGTGTCTCTGTTGTTCCTGATGCATGGTAGATACTCTGTGGATAGCCCTTGTAAAACACGCTTGTGCAAATGACAAATGAATTTCTATTTCTCTCTCATTTGGTACCTTTCAATTTAGAAACAATTTATCACAAGTGATAGTAGAAAATGATGATTATTTTGAAAAATTTTGGTTGTTGAAATAATAGAAAAATCTTATGAAAATTAATTAATTGCATAATCAGGCTGAATAAGTTGATTGAAAATTATATATAATTTACATTTAAACATTCATTAATTATTTGATGTTTTCATTTGACATATATGATTATGTGTTAAGAATTATGCTTTGTCTATCTAGAATATGTAAGAAATGCCTATAACTCACGAGGAGAACAAAACCTAAACAACCTACTAGAAAATGGACAAAGGACTTGGAAATAGAAATTTCTCCAAAGTAGACACATACAAATGGCTAATGTATACAGAAAGATGCTCAATATTACTAATCATCAGGTAACTACAAATCAAAACCACAACAAGATACCACTTCACAGTCCTTCCAATGACCCTTATATCATAAAGGAAAAACTCAGAACACAAAAAATAACAGTGTTGGGAAGGATGTGGAGAAACAAGGACACACATGTGCTATTGGTAGGAACCTAGAATTTAGCAGCCACTATGGGAAATAGTGTGAGGCTTCCTAAAAAAAAAAAAAAAAAAAAAAAAAACAAGAATTTCCATCTGATCCTACTTGTGGTTATTCATTCATCCAAAAGAATTGAACACAGGATTTTGAAGAGTTAATTGTCATCTCATGTTCACTGCAGCTTTATTCACAGCAGCTAAGATATGGAATCAACCTGAATGTCCACCAGTGGGTGAACGGACAAAGCGATGTGGTTCATAGACACAGGGGAATGGGGGAATGTTACTCAGCCTTAACACAGGAGGAAGTCCTGCTTATGCAGCAACACAGATGAAACTGGAGAACACGATGCTACCTGACAGGAGCCAGTCCCAGAAGGACAACTGCTCCACGAGCCACTTACCCAAAGTAGCCAAGCTCATAGAAACACAAGAGAGTGGAATGGTATCTGCTAGTGGCTGGAGGGAGAGAAAAATGAGGAGATACTGTCCAGTGGATGTAAAGTTTTCCTTAGACAAGTTGAAAAAGTTCTAGGGATCTGCTGAGTAAAATTGTTTTTATAATAAACAACACTATACTTTCATACTTAAAATTTATTTTAATTTTTACTATTTTTAGTAGATA
>CAUYRH010139555.1:0-44417 GCA_963574655.1 Perodicticus potto
CAACTTGATTTCCTCCAGCACCATAATAGTCGGAGATTTTAACACTCCTTAGGCAGTGTTGGATAGATCCTCCAATAAGGAACTAAGCAAAGAAATTTTAGACATAAACTTAACCATTCAACAATTGGATTTAACAGACATTTACAGAACATTTCATCCCAACAAAACTGAATACACATTTTTTTCATCAGCCCATGGAACATACAACAAAATTGATTACATTTTAGGTCACAAGTCTAACCTCAGCAAATTTAAAAGAATAGAAATAATTCCTTGTATTTTCTCGGGCCATAATGGAATAAAAGTTGAACTCAGTAACAACAGGAATCTTCATACTCATACAAAATCATGGAAACTAAATCTATAATGGTGCTGGAAATTTTTAAGTTGGACGACGTTAGTTGGGAATGGTCTGTAATGATGAACAGATGGATCCCAGTGGACACAATGGGCTATTACTGCCACCTGCTGGTAGAATTTTTCAATGTTGGTGCATAACTGATAACTTTGGTTTGATAGTGACATTCGGAATCTCAAGGAGTGGATTGTACACGGGGATGTGTTTGTCATCTTATAGATGCAACACTTCTTAGAAGCCACGATGTGACCAGTGATGAAGTGTGCACCTACTGGGGGATTGACTTGGTGATTAATATTTGAGAATCTCCTAACACGAGGTCTCCAGTAGTTGCTGAGTCTCTCTAGGTCAGCTTTGATGGGAGCAAAACTAATGTAGGACAAAAGGAATCAGAGGAGGTGTTGCATCTTAAATGCCAGTTGGGAGTTTACCAGAAGGGGCCATGAGAGACCTTTCAGGGGCTGACGGGGGCTCCAGGTGCCGCACTTATTCAACCCACCTAATGGCTTACTTAAGATGGTGTGTTTCTTCGTATACCATAAATAGCTACTGAACTGCAGCTGATCACATTTCAAAATTAACTGATACCTGCATCTTTGAAATGCATCAAAAACAACACAACAGCTGATGTGGGTAGAGGGTAGACGGCAAGACAGATGATGGAGCAAGGACGGCAGCGACTCTGAACTGTGGGGCCGAGACACTGCCATGTGCCTGTGCGCTGGGCAGTGCTTTCAACTCTCCCACATGTTTGAGAAGTTTCAGAATATAGTGTCAGAAAACAAATAATTTCATATTAAATCCTGGACACTTTGAAGTTGCCAATATCATTAGGTTTTAGTAATCACTCTCTCAGTTAAGTAGCAGTGTTGTTTTAAAATATGTTAGAAAACCGGGTTTCAGAATGTTTAAGGAAGTGGATTAAACGTGAACGGTTAACAGGCAATGGAACTAACACACCCATGTTATCAGGTCTAAGTTTACGAGTCTTTCCGGTGCAACACCTTGCTTTTCACCAATTAAAAAACAAAGTGTCTTTTGAGATTTAGGGAGCAGTGTGCTGGGGCAAATGGGTCCCTCTAGGCGAAAAGCTGCTCTGAGCTCCTGATCTGAGTGAGGAGCAGATCTGCCTTTAGAAAAAATAGTTTATTATCAAACGTGGCACCAGCATTTGGGGATTTCCAAAACATGTCTAGTTTTGCTGTATATCCATAGCCTCTGCCCGCCTTTTATTTAGCATGGAAACAAATCATGCCTAGCACTTAATTTTATCTCACACCTGCTTCGAGATACATCCGGAACTACACTAATTCACGAAGCTGAGAATTTAGTATTAGTTTAAAATCCTGCAGAGGTCAGACGCACGTTCGTGCTTCTTCTATACACGTCTCTATAGTCCCTCAAATGTATTGACAGGGGCTTCGATGTCTCGGGAGGTAAGTAAGCACCCACTTTCTTTCCAAGCCACAGTGTCACTGGCGGGAGTGGCGTGTGCCCTGTGCCTCTGTCACTGCCTTGGCTGAATCTGTACCGTGGAGAGGGTCCTGGTCAGTGTGTGTGACCTGCCACCTGAGTGGCCTCCAGTTCACCGCGTGCTTCTGCAGGGCCCGTGCTGTCTGGATCTAGCTGGGTAGTTGTCACTGGGATAGCCTTTGGTGCAGTGCTGGAAGCTGTCTCCCCTCTGTCACCTACCCTGTGTATCAGAAAGATGGTTTGCTTCTCTGATCACCTTGGTACAGGCCAACAAAGTGGTGTCATCGGGCCACCGTCCGATGTCCCTGTCCCACCTCCACACATTTCTACCCACCTTGCAGCAGCACCTTGCATTCCATGGGGTCTGTCCCCACACTTAGGCTCCAAAGACACTTTTCCTTCAATTTCCTGTCACTGACATGGGGCAGTGGAGAGATTTCTGTACATGGAGGCGCCTCCAGCCACTGGGTGTCACTGCTGGACCACGGAAGTCCTGGGAAAGTGCCCCCAAAGCAGAACACATCATGGCTGTTTTCAAAGTGTTTGCTTGGAAATACTTAATCCCTTATTTAAACCCCCCCAAAACAAAAAGCAAAACTTTCCCCGAAGCAATCTGATTGTGTGAAGAAGCTGTGGCAGAAACTTGTGTGTGGCCATGGCTGACAGCTCTCCTGGGGGGCAGATTGTCACAAGGAGGCCATTAATCTGACATAACTTTAAAAAAGATTAGTATGGGCATTTTAGTGTGCGTGTCAGGGTAAACACGTTGAGAATTATAGTGATTTTTCTAGTAACCCCATTGGACCTACTTAACTCCGCAGGCTAAAAAAATGAATGAATTTATGTAATGAACAATACAAGAAAATGATTCTAAATGATATATACTAATAATCCTAAATAATGAATTATTTAAATTATTTGTTTTCTGATTGTTGCAACCTGCCGAGCCACAGCACCCCATTCCAGGCACTGCTGGTGCACATCTTTTACGGTACTTGGAATGAGTTTACCCAAATGAAATGACTGAGTGAGTTTGGGAAAGACAGTGACACTCATGTTTTAGCATGGCATTGTTCCAAAAGAACTCACTTTAAAAAAGACCCAAATGTGTATAGATTCAAATTGAATATTCAGATTCTTAGATGCATATTTTATTTCTTGGTTCCATTATTTTCTTTTTGCAGTGTATTTTGATGAAATAAAATATGTGGAAAAAATGCATGCATTAAAAATAAAAGATTATCTTGCTTTATACAGAATAAATACTGGAAGCCTTCTAATCAAAAGCCCATACACTGGCTCTCTAGATTTGAAAGTGGACAGTCTTAGCAAAAGTTGAAAAAGAACTTACATTCAACCTGTAAAAAAGAAAACCCATGGCCCAGAAGTATATGTCAAAAATATACATTTGGTGTTTCCTATAATTCCTCTACTAGGTATATATCCAGAAGACCAAAAATCACATTATAACAAAGATATGTGTACCAGAATGTTTATTGCAGCCCAAATCATAATTGCTAACTCATGGAAGAAGCCCAAGTGCCCATCGACCCATGAATGGATTAATAAATTGTGGTACATGTATACCATGGAATACTATGCAGCCTTAAAGAAAGATGGAGACTTTACCTCTTTTGTGTTTACATGGATGGAGCTGGAACATATTCTTCATAGCAAAGTATCTCAAGAAAGGAAGAAAAAGTATCCAATGTACTCAGCCCTACTCTGAAGCTAATTTATAGGTTTCGTATGAAGGCTGTAACCCAACTATAGCACAAGAATATGAGGAAAGGGGCAAGGGAGGGGAGGGGAGGAGTGAATTTGGGGTGGAAGGAGGGTAATTGGTGGGGCCACACCTACGGTGCATCTTAGAAGGGTACAGGCAAACCTTACTAAATGCAGAATGCAAATGTCTTCATACAATAACTGAGAAAATGCCATGAAGGCTATGTTAATCTGTTTGATGGAAATAGTTCAGATTGTATATGAAACCAGCACATTGTACCCCTTGACTGCACTAATGTACACAGCTATGATTTAATAATAAAAACAATTAAAAATAAAATAAATAAAAATAAACCCATTTTCATAATTTTTCCACCATTGAGTCCAACCACTAAATATTTACTTGTGTGTGTGAACAAAATTAAGGAAATGAAAAATAGCAGAGAAGACTGAATTTATTTTGCCTGTACTGTTCAAGTTGTAGCCTCACCAGTCATGTTCCAGTTCGAATCATTCATTATTCACTACCTATCTGAAGGAATAAAGACGTCTTGTCCAAATCCCTGCTTTGACAGATGGCTCAGACAATTCATCATTAGTTTTGAGATAAGACCCTATGTCAGTCATTTTAGGGTTAACCTGAAATGCGAATCAGTGATGTTACCTATTTCTTAGTCTGAGAAAACCCTTGTGTTAATTTTTGTAAGTGCCTAACCTGCTCTGTTAGTGTTCCGCCCCCCTTATAATAGCCTTAAAACTTCTGGCCCTTTTGTGGCTATTTTAGTGGCTACATTAAATAAAAAAAATCTCGAATGTTTGGCAACAAGTTGAAAATATTCCTAAACCATAGGAATTCTTAAACAATATTTTGTTTAGGAGGGACGGGTACATAAATCTATTCCACAGATATCCAGTACGGCTGGTGGCTGTGCCTGAGTCCTGAAGAGCTGATAGAATAACCTATAGGCAAACCGTCAGAGAGGGAGCTTCCCTGAGGAATCGCACCTAGTAAGCTCTGCAGCCTATTATGGAGACAAGCTAGCTTTCTCTCTGCCTTTCTCTGCATCCATCCATTTGATGATATTTTGCATATATATAGATCATGAGGAACCAGCTGATGAAACATTTACCCTCTGTGTCCTGACGATACCAATGGACACAGCTAGTCTGGCAAAGCAAGAAGGGAAAAGAAGAAGTGGGCAGAAGGAAAGGTAGCCAGGATTAAAACAGGTCATGGAATTTGTGCCCCCTGCAGCGGTTTTAATGACACGTGTGCTCTGGGTTAAAAAAATACCAAATAAGTTCTAGCTGCCTAGGAGACTATATCTTGCTTTGCAGATGGAAGGTTACCAACTAAGGGCGTGAAGTCAAATGCTTAGGCGAAGAGGCTCAGCAGAATTTCTTGGTTGCATTCAAGATTCAGTGTGTGGAGTGGCGTTCCAAACACTGGCAAATTGAACCCAGGAGTTAGTGTCTGCCAACGTGTCACCTGCCTCCTGGGGAAAAGAAATAAGTACCAATAAGCACAGCAAAGTGAAAGGGTATTGCAAGCTGAGATTGCCTTCTCAAAGTTCATATATGGGCAGACCATGAGTTGACCAGCCAAACACCCATTCCCAATTGCCATGCCACTTTTGTAATCTCGCCTGCTGCTTGGGGCCCACGAGAGACATAAGCAGAGGACTGCTGGAAGGTTGGAGGGGGGTGGAATTGTGGAAAAGCTTTTGCTTTCCTAATAAATACGACATGTGTGGCTTTTTTGTTCCCTCCCCATTCTTCTGTTCTTTCTGCCTTATATGGGGATGTCTTGCCGGAAGCTGAGGTTAACTCTCTTATGAAGGAGTGAAAGGCCAACAGAACTTCTGAGTCATTGTCCCTGATGTTGTTGAGGGCTAATCTAACAGCAGCATCTGCACACCTCTAGACATCTTGTCACAGCAGAGAGATAAATCCTTATTTGTTGGGACCACACTAAAATGTTTTGATACCTGATGTTGACACATTCCTTATTACATAATATATGTATATGGACCATGAATTTCCTCTAGATTAAAACTTTTCCTATAATTTTATAGTAAATACTGTTCTGCATTCCAGATATTTCTGGGTGGGCTGAAGAATGCCGCAGAGCCTATGTCTCTTGACAGTACCCCAGGAAACTACCTGGGGGAATTACTGAGATTGCAGTTGCTTGCAGGAATGAACTCTGGATATAATGGAGCAAAATCCAAAAATGAACTTTCTGACTCACAGTCAAACGTTTTTCCAAGTTATTTTTCCAGTATTTTGATACATTTTTGTGATTCATACATTATAATGTCGTTCTAACGTCATTGCCAGAGTGCATCTCACGGAACCTGGGTGTAGTCTGTGATCCTGGTAGTACTGAAGCGAGCAGATCCTTTAAGGTCGGTGGGAGGCATTTGTGTACAGAGAAGAACGTAGAGGCCAAATTTCCTAAGGACGAGAGCGAGGGAGGGTTTTATGGGAAGTCTGGAGAATGGGTTCCAAGAAAAATTGTTTTATTTATTACTTTTTTCCTCTCAGTTAACATTTCTGGAACATTTTAAATAAGACAACATTATTAATTTCAAAACCAATGCATCTCTGTTATTCTTGGTTTATTTTAGAGTCAAAGCCCCAAGTTCAGTTACCCCAGGGAAACTTTTCTTGTGAAATGTCTATCCCCGTCCTCCTATATTCAGAAAGGATAAGAAACATACTGAACTAGGTCTAATCTTAAGAGCTTTGTGGTTCTGTTTTCAAGCAGAATTGTTGGGGATAAAGTTGGGTGATTTGGGCCATTAGGCACAGGTAGTATCCACTGAAGTTTACATTTTGCCGTTTTTTACATTTTGCTTTTATGAAAGCAGCATGAAATAGGTGCTCTTCAAATGGTGGCCTTTGAAATAGGCAAAGATTTTTCCATCCAGATTAATTGCAACATTTCTTTCCTGTGTCAAATTTGGCAAGAGCTTAGAAATTGAGTTCCCCTTTAGGTGGGGTATCGTGAAGGAAAATGATTCAGGAGCCAAAGGAGAATTAAAGTGGGAAAGTTAAAAATTATTGGAAGTCTCTTCTTAAGCTATATGATTTCTGGTCTTTTTCCTTATCTAAAGATTTCTTTAGAACTCTTCACATTTCAAACATAATATTTTTTCATGTCCATGAAATGATTTCCTGAAGCTCTCTAGTACCCTTGAATGTGGCTTTCATGTCTGTGCAGTGGTTAGCAAGAATGTTATTAGATACACTTCTGGAGAATTCTGAGGGTGAACTCCTATCTTAACTGGCAAAGGCTTATCAGAGGCCACCTCTGTGAGCTCTTGGATAATAACATATGCCAAATGTCTGAATCCTTCTGTACTTTGTATGTTTTTAAAGGGTTCTCTAAACATATTCTAATATGAAAACGGGGAAACAGCTTCTTAGCTATACTGTCTTTTCAAGATATAGTCTCCATTAATATCCCATATATATCTTTTATTTTGAGGACTTCCTGATTTAGAGTTCATACTTTTTTTTTTGGATATAACTTGTATTGGGAAACATTCTTGGAAAAAAATCTCTGATAAACCCACACACAATACTGTTGCCAGAAACAATGCTCCAATTCCAACTAGGTTTAAAAGGGAAGTCTTAACATTGGCTTCTTTATCTAGAAAACTAGAAAAATATCATATAATCTAAGGATTTAACCCGTGTGATATAAGCATTCCTAATTCTATATGAAATCAGCACAGTGTACCCCACAAATGCATTAATGTATACAAGATCTATGTGTTTATGATTTAATAATAATAAAAAAAAACTGTCAGTGATACCTTGTGTAAGACACTCAACTGAGTGCAGCAATTTAGTTTCCCAGAGTGGGACAGTAGCAAGGCAAGGGACCAGCATCTGTGCTACATGGAGTAGTTTTACAAATAGCCAGTGGCTATCACCTCCGTTACCTGTTACCCTCAAGACAGACTCTGTTTTGACTTCCTTACTTCCCCCACCACCCCCCCTTTTTTTTTAAGACAGAGTCTCACTTTGACGCCTGTAGAGTGCGTGGCATCATAGCTCACGGCAATGTCAAATTCTTGGGCTCAAGAGATCCTCTTGCCTCAGCTTCCCAAGTAGCTGACAGGTGCCTGCCATCATGCCTGGCTATTTTTAGAGACAGGGTCTTGCTCTTGTTCAGGCTGGTCTTGAACTCCTGAGCTCAGGCAACCTGCCCACTTTGGCCTCCCAGCCAGAATGCTAGGATTACAAGTGTGAGCCAGGAGCCCCACTCCTTTTTTTTTTTTTTTTTTTTTTAGGACTGTTTTACTCAGAGGGGGTTGGTTTCAGAGTCTGGGATGAGAAGAATAAGGTAAAAATGTGGACTCGCAGGCCAGGCGCTCAGTTTAACCAGTTTCCTGGCTTCTTGACTTGTGTCTGCCAGGAGTCCTGAGCACGTTGACAGCATTTGTGTTACCTTGATTAGGCTCAGAACTGTCTAGAGAAAACACTGGTGGAAAGTACCAGAACCATGTTTTTGAGGGGAGGAAAAGTTAGTAGCTAATTTTATATTGCTTTTCTATTCTATGAGTTTATAAACTAATCTGCAGTTTCAAGATATAGTTATTTCTATTTAACAAGTTCTTATCAGCTCATTAATGCTGTATTTATAAGGATGAAGATGATAAACATTTATCTAATTATGTACTCAATTGCAAAAACACATAGTAATGTAGAAATCAAATTGTTGATATGATTATGTAAGTAGGAGATTGAGAATTTTAAAAACAATAGCAGATTATATGTTACAAGAGGATTTGTTAGGGGAATTTGGGGAGGGGGCAGTTTTGATAGAAAAATGTGAGTGCATATAACTTTCCATCTTTGGATGCTAGGGATGATTGGTTCATTTTGAGGAACTGGGATTTAGCCGTTTTTGCCTTTGTTGGCATTTTTTTTTAATGGAACATGCACTTTATTTCTGCACATACGGACAGTCATTCACCCTAATGTATGTTTCTTAAATCTTAATGCAGGGCCTGATAAGAAAGGTATGCTTGTACCGTGAGACAACTCTGAAGGATTCGATTTTCTTATGTTTTCTTTTGAAGTTGAAATATTATTGGAATGGTGGGAAAAGTAACACAGGGAAAATAGTGAGTAAAGGGTGAATTATTAAGGCAGCTACTACTGTAAATGATTGATGCTTAATTTCCTAAGGGAAACTCTGGGAAGTGCTGCATACTTCTTGGGATAGTTTCTCTGAAGAGGCGAGAAACCTCGCGCACTTCCACACCAGCTCCTGTCATTATGGTTGAAGACCGCTCCCAGGGAGGGTTAATACCCTAGCAATTATACTTCAGCGGTTCTGGCAACATTTCTTGGGCACAGAGAGGAGACTCTAGCTGCCTGAAGTCCACTGAGTCAGGAGGTTCAGAAGTCGGGGTGGATTGCTGGTAGTATCTGTTCAATGGCAGGGAGTTACTGTCAGGGGTCCAAGAATCGATACACCGAAGCCATCTTTATACATGGGAAACATTTGAGAGCTACTAATGTAGGCTACTAATCAATAAATCATAGATTCTTGGAGGGCTGTCTAATGCAATTCTCATTTTGTAGATAAGGATGTTAAAATCCAGAGAGTTTTAATGACTGGTTTGTTGTCACAGACCATTTTTGGCACAACGATCTCAGGTTTTAATGATTTAATTATAATGTGCAATTTGGTTATCATTAATTTAAGGGCTAGAAATTTCAAAAAAAAATTACATAGATGTGTAGGCACAGTGGGGTCAATGCTCTTGCCTTTCCTTTCAGGACCATTTCTCCTAACCCCTTGCATGTAGGACCCATCCACCAGGCAGTCCTTGTGAGATCCAATCTGTGAAAATTGTTTTCTTTGAGAAATGTACTACTCTACCAGACGTCTCAGAATTTGCTTAGAAAAGTATCTTTTAAGCTTATTGATACTAAGATATAAATGACTAAATTCACTTTATTTATTCATCTATTTAATGTATTAGAGAGATAGGGTCTTGCTGTACTGCTAAAGTTGGTCTAGAACATCTGACCTCAAGCAATCTTCCCACCTTGGCCTCCCAAAACTGCTAGGATTACAGACATGAGCCACTGTGCTTGGTCTGCATTCACTTTGTAGGGAAGTATTTATTCAATAATGAAAAGTAAAGTCCAAGGCTTCAGTGATGAAGTTTTAATATTTTCAGTTAAGGGGGAAGTTACTTTTGGGTCGAGAACCCCTAATTCTGCATACATGTGGATTGTCATATGCTTTGGAAAACACTGCTTGAGCTTGTAGCCATTAAAGTACATTATATGAGATGAAACTGACTTAGCATGGGGAACAATGGTGGTCCTCAGAAGAGGAACTCAGCATTCAACAACTGTGAATCCAATGAATCACTATAATTGGGTCATAACTAGAGTTTTATAATTTAGAACTATGTAATTGTATTTTTCATTGCATTGGGTCAAATACCAAGATCTTTGCTTCTTGCAGGAAAAGCCCATTTTTGATTACAAACTGATAGAAAGAGCAACTATCCAAAAAGAATCAGAAAATATTCTAACTACAAAGAAG
The DNA here is from genome assembly GCA_963574655.1 of Perodicticus potto. Classification (NCBI taxonomy): domain Eukaryota; kingdom Metazoa; phylum Chordata; class Mammalia; order Primates; family Lorisidae; genus Perodicticus; species Perodicticus potto. Next base: position 10,140 of record CAUYRH010139555.1, read on the forward strand.
AAAATAAATTTCAGTATTTGACAGTAACAGTTTCCCAAATCATATTTTGTTTTTGACTAGGATTAAAATGCATTTCATTATATTCAATATTAACAGCTATCACTTTTTGATCTCCTACTGTGTACCAGATAAAAATGTTAGGGAATTTACATACCCTCTTTCAATAACGTTATTTTGTGGAAATAAGGAATTTACATAATAAACTTATGTAACAAATTTGATGCTCGGCATATACTAGACATTTGGGAACTATGTTGTATTAAAGAATGAGGGGATGAAGACTTCTCCCACACTTCAAAGCTTCAGAGTGGCGAAGGAACCATCCAGGAGGCGCTGCAGCCTTCAGTGGTTGAGGTTTTGAGTGATACTGAAGCCTTGGAAACTGGAATCAGCTTGGCCCAGAGGATGATTAGCACTGCTGTAGCTCAATGTTCCTGGACCTGTTCGGAGGTGATTGCCAGGGAGAGAACTCTCATCTCCCTTAATCCCTCCTCCCACCTGAGAAATGGATTTGTTTTCTCTAGACCCACATATTCAGTTCATCAGTTTATAACTCTAGCAGGGATCTCTGACTCTTCCTTACTGCTAAGGGTCAGATGTTACTCATTGGTTCATTCGGTCATTAAACATTTATTATGAACCTAATATGGGCTGGGAAATTGGCTGCAGGCCAAGGCTAGAAAAAAGTAAAGCAATAGAACAAGTTTGATATTGTGCTAAAGATATCCACAACTAAGCTAGCAAACGAGTCCATAGACCTCTTGAATTCTTCCCAGGATTCCAAAGAAAAATGCTATTGCAAAGAATGTTTTAGTGGAACAGGGAACTGATCTAAAACACTAATACTAAATAAATAAGAATATACTAGTCAAAAATCAGATTTTAAAGTTTTATGTCGTTTCATATAAAATGATCATGGGGTAAGTGACTGGGAGTGATTCTTCCTGGAATCCACTTCTCGTAGGCCCAAGATGTATTACGGAGGTATTCCTCTTCATCCGTATGAGAAGGACCCTGGATCCAACACACCCTGGCATCAACCCAGTACAAATCCTAAAAGGCAGACGACTGGTGTGATAGCCTTAGATGACCACATGTTTAGCTGGTACAACTCTCCGTATGATTGCAGCATGCCTCTGTTACACAGTCTTACGGTTAACAGTAGGTAGTTAATGCTTTGGGGAGGTCCATGCATGCTCTCCAGAATCGTCTCAAAAATAATCATGAAAAGGTACTTCTGATTTGAATTTTCAAAGATCTCTTTTATCACAAAAGAGTCTACGGGTGACAGGCCAATGTTTCCGGGTTTGTTCACAGATTTTGAGGAAGGCATGTTCGTGCCACATTTCAGTGCTAAAGGTTAGTCATAATGTCATGAAATAGTCGAACTGTCCTTTCAAATTTTTTTTTTCCAGGATCAGATAAAATGTTTTTGCAAAGAACATTTTTTCCCTTCAAGGCTCATGTTAAAATAAAGGTCAGGAAATTCAATCGAGTAAACAAGTTAGCCACGACTTTCATCCACAGGGACACGCATCACAGGTGTCTCCTAGCGCTGCTGGAGTTGGTTTAAACACATTGGTTACGGTTATATATAGCACTTGACGTCCAAACATTCCCTCTGACTCCATCATCACTTCCTTAGGTTGTCCTAGCAAATTCCTCTCGGACTATTTCTTTGCCAAGTTTAAAAAGCAATGGATTCTAAACTATAACAGAGAAAATTCAACTCCTCCATTTTAGAAGAAGGTAAAAAGTTTTCCATTCCTCTTCTCGGTCCTTCCCCCCAGGAGGAAGCTTCTAAAATGCAAAGAAACTTATACATGAATGCATTCTGTTACTGCAAGAAGGAAAGCAATACACCGATTCATCTTGCTAGAGGATGAAATTTTTATAAAATCAGAAACGTTGGAGTATAAGAAAATAATGTCTTATTTTTTCTGTTCTTGTAAAATCATGGAACATGAAATGATAATTGACACAGTAATATATGTACTGTAATTTTTAAGTAGACCTTTCACTGAAACATCTCTAATATATATGTGTACAGCTATAAGTGTACAGCTTGATGGCTTTTCACAAAATGAATGCACTCATTTAGTTAGCACTCTTTCTCATAAGTGTACGGTTTGATGGCTTTTCACAAACCGAATGCACACATCTAGTCAGCACTCAGACTGGAAACTATCACATCACAAGAGCATTATTCCAGGAGCCCCTCTTTTGTGCTCTGCTACTCAGTACCCCCTAAGGGTAACCATTGCCCTAATGTCTAACACCATAAACTTCTTGTGCCTGTGTTTTTTGTACCTTATACATCTATAAATGGAGTTAGGCAGTACGTACTCTTATATCTGGATAATGAATTATGCTAGTGGGGGTATGGTTGTACCCATCTTTTGGTAACACATATATGCGTTTCTTTGGAGTATAAACCAAACAGTAGAACTGGTGTGTCATAGAAGATGTGTGCGTTCAGTTAAGGTAGATTATGCCACATTGTTTACAGAATGGCTCCTACACTCTTTCTTTTTATGCTTGCTTATACTAAACTATAATTCTTCCTCCAATCTCATTTGTCTTTAGAGATTTCCTTAAACTGAAAAGGTTATCCGAAAAACACTCTATTGTATATATTGAAAGATAAATTTTGTTAATATAATTATTTTCAGTGAAAAGTTTTTGTGGCCTAAATCTTAACTTGTGAAAACATGTTCATAACAATACTAACAATTCCACATAAAGACCAGACTGTAAGTTCTGCAATGAAAGATGAATCACCGTAAATCAAGGCTGTCTGCACTTGGAAATAGAGTTGTCTAATCTTTCATAACTAAGCTTTCCATATTATAAAAAGATACTAGATTTCTTTCCATGAAAGGTAAACACATGTTACTAATTCTTTTACCTAAAATATGCAAGCAAATGAAACCAACTCTGGTTAATTTCCAAGAAAAGAAATTGGATAAAAGAATATTTGGTGCCAAATTAAATCTCTCAGGGGGCCAGAGAACCAGGCATGTGACATGGCAGTCATTCAGCATGCCTCAAGACATGTTTTGAACCAATTGCCCCCGTCCGTACAGATCCCACAGCCTGCTCTGTCTCTAAGACAACCCCAGTGAATCTTGCATCCAGGTGTCTGGGCTCCTGTGCTGTCTTCTTCCAAACCAAGTCAGGGCTGCTCTGAGTGGCCAATAGAATTTGGTGGAGATAACAGTATGTGGCTTATGAGGCTAGGTTTTAAAGGACATTGACGTCTCTGCATGGTTTCTAAGATTGCACACTTAGGTGGGAAGCTACCGTGTTTTGAGGTCATGCAAGGCGCCCTCTGGAGAACTGCAGCCTCCTACTTATAGCCAGCACCAACTTGCCTTGCAAGTGAGCCACCCTGGAAGCTGTCTCTTCCTCTCCCTTCACAGCTTCAGATGGTATCTTGACTGCAAACTCTGAAAGGACTCTGAGCCACAGCTACTCCCCTGTTGCTCTAAATTCTTATTATTTATTTATTTATTTTTTGAGAGGGAGTCTCACTTTGTTGCCCTCGGTTGAGTGTCATGGCATCATAGCTCATAGCAACCTCCAACTCTTGGGCTCAAGTGATTCTCTTGCCTCAGCCTGCCAAGTAGTCCAGACTACAGACACCTGCCACCATGCCTGACTATTTTGTAGAGTTGGTGTCTTGCTCTTGCTCAGGCTGGTCTTGAATTCCTGAGCTCAGGCAGTCCACCCACCTTGGCCTCCCAGAGTGCTAGGCTTATAGGCATGAGCCACCATGCCTGGCATAAATTCTTGACCAACGGAAACTGAAAGAAATAAATGTGTACTGTTATTTTAAGCCATTAAGTTTTGGGGTAATTTGTTACTCAGCAATAGATAGCTGATATAATCATTAATGCTGGACATGGGATATACCTGCTGGAACTGTTGCCACTGCAAGTTTGGGAACTGGATGTATCTGCAACCAGCGTCACCAAAATGAATTCTGTATAACCCCCACCTTAATCCATGGCTTATGAATACAAGTCTGGGGCCATTGCATTTGAATGACATTGCCTATGTTCATGTGCCCATTTTTAGGTAAAAAGAAACCTTGGAAATGCAAGGAGCTAGCCTTTTTAGCTTCTAAAAAATAAGAGGTAAGTTCTGCATAAAATTGGAAATTCTCCAAGCTTAGGAAGAGTTTATTTACCACGTACCCAAGAAGGATGCCAAGTGTCCACCATGCCAGGGCTTCTCAAAGTAGAGGCTGTAACAGTTGCTGCTTGTGAGGTTTTTGTTGTTGGTCCACAATGAAATAAACATAGACAGTGAGAATAAGCAGTCAGAAACTTTTATAGCAATTTGACATTGCCACAGCATTTTTATTGTATTTGACAAAAATACAGACCCACAACAAATTGGAAATAAAACAAAAAGAACTGTTTCTTCACAGATAGTGTGAGAAGCCTTGCACTGTGCTATATCTAAACAACAGGCTTTGTCTGATACTGTGACTCTCAACTCTGCCTCTAGAGCAGTGTTTTTCCACCTTTATTAATGTTACGGCACACTTGAACTTATAGTTAAATTTCCACAACAGACTTAAATAATTTTGATAAAAAAAAGAGTAACAAAAGAATGTACTTATTGTGCTTTGAACTTCTTTTGAAAATAATTTAATTAATGATCTTTAAAAATTTTCTTTGCAGCACACTTGAGATCCTCTCAGGGCATACCAGTACGTGGTGGCACACTGGTTGAAAATAACTACTCTAGAGTTTGAGGACAAAGCTGATTTCTCTGCACTTGACATCACTGAGTGGTGGTCTTCTCTGCATTCCTTTAGCAGTAGCATACTAGGGGGTTGGGGTGGGCTTCAGGGACAGTGTTTACATGTCCCTGACTCTCCCCTCATTGGTTCAAGACTGGTCATTATCCGAGGATACTAACACCCTTTACACTTAAACTCAATGTATTAAAAATCAGATTATTTGTGTCCATAGACATAATGCAAATAAGAGTAATAATCCTGTAATTGTCACAACAAATCTATGAACTAAATATTATCGAACTCATCTTGCCAGTGAGATAACTGAAGCCCAGAGAAATTACTTGGCTCCCATGTGGCAGAACCAGGCTTCGAACCCAGGCAGCTTGGCTCTGTCTGGAGCTAATGCTCTGGGCCACTCTACTATGTTCCTTCTCTAAAGAAAGAAGAAAAAGATTGATATGTTTCCAAAATACTACATCACAATGTTGCCTGAATATGGACTTTATTTCCTCTGAAAATAGTGGCCTTTGCAAAGATCTCTAAAAACTTTTAGGAGAATTCTATTTTTCTTAATGGTCAATATATTGTATATTACAAAAGATTTGATGCCTGCTATCTGCATTACTATAATGTCCTTGAGACATAATAAGTGCTTACCTTCCAGAATGAATACCTTTCAGATAAATACTTTTTTTAATTTTTAAATTTTTTTATTTATTAAATCATAACTGTGTACATTAGTGCAATCATGGGGTACAGTGTGCGGGCTTCATATACAATCTGAAATATGTTCATCCAACTGTTTGACATAACCTTCACGAGATTTTCTCGTAAATACTTTTGTTTTGAAGTCATTTAAAAATATGATATGTGTGTTATTTTTAAGGAGTATCCCAGGACTAACATACACAAATCTTTCAGAATTTTGATCTCTGAAAGATTTTTCATGTTAGCTTGATTTCAGCATTACATATCTATCTAATTAAAGGCACATACAGTACATACAGTATATATGCATTTTTATCTAAATTTGATCCCTCAACAAGCCTGGTCCATCTAGCAGACCAGAAAGCTGATCGCCAGAGGCCAAAGGACCAACTTCGAGTCATAAAGTAGCTGCCCATGGCCTCAGGAGCAGCGAGTCAGGGCAAGTCTGGACTCCAAGGTGGAGGCTTTTCCACTCTCTGTAGCAGTTCACATCCACCTCCAACTGACAGGGCTGTAACTGAAGATTTCAAGCCTGTAAATTCCCAGTGCACTTCTAAGAGTTTGGGGATGGCTGAGAGTCATTTCACAGTAGAATTGATTTGCAGCCAGGATCAACCAGCCTTTGGCCTCATTTTTGTGTAATTTGGACGACTCTATCATCAGATCTGCCTCTCTATATAAAATGTTTCCTGTTTGAGTTTCCCTTTTCAAATGAATGGATTTATTATCCCAGAAGAAGACTTTTCCTAGCTGTTCCAAGAAGGGCAAGATAAATGAAAGGTTATAAATCAAATGCATTTATTTGTCCCCCGTCAGCTGAGAATTGGTTTATGAGCATCATTTGATGAAAAGCAGAGGACCAATGACACACATATTGAATTTATTGAATCAGGGGTAACAGGAGTGGGCAAATCTAAGAAAACAAATATACACCTATATGGGTGCGGGTGTTGGGGGAGACAGAGAGAGAGAGAGAGAGAGAGAGAGAGAGAGAGGTTCATATGGCCACTTCTTATCTCACCAGGGAAGTCAGTATATGTGCACCAAACCTTTCCTGCGGAGAAGACTTGAGAACCCTTCATGGACATGGATAAGCTGAAATCTTAGGCAGGACGTAGGTAACCTAAGTGCCTAACACTTAAGGAACACATATTTATTAAACACACTCGTATAGTCTTTACAACATTCACTAGTACTATATTGTATTTTCTATTTTACAGTTTGAGAAAACCAACTGCCTACATCAAATAGCTACTGGAAGGCAACTGGAATTCAAGCCAGACTCCAAAGCACATGCTCTTAGCCGAGCACTTCCCTACGCTGCCTTCGGCTATGCCCAGGAGAGCTGCTGTCTCTCTAGGATGGGGATAGAAGACAGAGCCATCTAGGCCGAGGCTGAGAGGTGGCAATGGAAGGATGTTCTGGGATCAGTACAGCCTGCCTGCCTAAAGTGGATGGTTTGGGGGGGTAGTTGGGATTAATACGATTGAAGAATACGTAAGACTAAAAGATGTTATAGGAATTAATGATTCCCATGTTAATAGATTCTGAGCAGGGAAATGCTATCATTGAAAAACTTTGCTTACAAAGGAGAATTGGGCAGTTATGTGTAGATGGACAGAAGAGGCAGGCCCTGGAGCCTGAGAAGTTACGGGGAAGGCGTCGAGAAGTCTGTGTAGAGGCGGAGAAGGTCTGGACTGGTACCATAGTTCTCGAACTGTCAGTTTTGAGTCCACTGATGCTCTGCAAAATAAGTGAGGACCCCAGAGTGCTTTGTTCATGTGGCTTTTATCCGTCAAGGTTTATTGTATTTGAAATTAGCTGAGAAATTTTTAAAATGTATTAAATAATTTAAAAATAGCAATAAGCCTATTGTATGTAAATGTAATTTTCACACAAATAACTATGTTTCAAAATGCATATCATGATAAAAACGACATTGTTTTCTAGTTTTGCTGATTTCTTTAACGTCTGGAATGCAGTACATCTAATTGTCATACATCCAATCTGTCATTTTGTCACATAGTCACACAGTGACACAGCGTCACAGCGTCACACAGTGCCAGGGTTCTGGAAAATCCCACTCTATAGTTGCAAGAGAAAGAGTGAAAAAGGCAAATCACACCTTAGTATTCTTATAAAAATAGCTTTGAACCTATGATCTTCTGAAAGATTCTTGGGGTTTCCTGTGTCCCTGTGCTGTAATTTGACAGGAATCTGTGGCCTTAGGGCAATGTGTGGCCTTCTGGATCCTTGAGTGCAGCCTTTGACTAAATCCAAATTTTATAGAGCAAATCCTTTTATTAAAAAGCATGCAGCAGAGAAAGGTGAAGCTTTCCTTGCCTACTTAGGTGCTTAAAAAAGAAAAATTTTGAAATCAGAAGGCAACGTGTTCCACGGCCCTGCACAGACTGACCAGACGTAAGGGGAGCTGCAAAGGCAAGACCTTCCTCAGTATGACCCGACATATCAAACCTGGGTGACCTGGGAAAGTGGCAATGCCGCTCGAGAATGGGAAACAGTAGAGGAAGGCAGTTGGGTGGGGAAGTTGGAAATTTCTGGTTTTGGTGATTTGAATGTCAACTGACAGATATCCAAGTAAACACAGGATTAGAGCATAAAAGCTGATTGACTTTTTTATTACCAATGAAAATTAAATAAATTGTTTTAAATGAAAATAAATTGTTTTAGTTCATTTAAAAATAAAGTAGAAGCTAGCCGAGCGTTGTGGCAGGCGCCTGTAGTCCCAGTTACTCGGGAGACTGAGGCAAGAGAATCGCTTAAGCCCAGGAGTTGGAGGTTGCTGTGAGCTGTGTGACGCCACAGCACTCTACTGAGGGCGATAAAGTGAGACTCTGTCTCTACAAAAAAAAAATAATAATAAAGTAGAAGCATGTACTATAATTTCTGTTTGATTCATTACAAACAATTCATTTTTTATTTGTTTGTTTTATTTGAGACAAAGTCTCACTCTGCCACCCTCAGTAGAGGTCTGTAACATCATATCTCATCGCAACCTCACACTCTCCAGCTCGAGTGATTCTCTTGCCTCAGCCTCTCAAGTAGCTGGGACTATAGGCGCCCGCCACAACATCCAGCTATTTTTTTTTATTTTTAGAGAGAGGGTCTCGCTTTTGCTCAGGCTGGTCTTGAACTCCTGAGTTCAAGCAATCCACCTGCCTCAGCCTCCCAGAGTGTTATGATTACAGGCCTGAGCCACCACACCCAGCCTATTCATTTTTTTTTTTTAAGAGTGGAAAATTAGAGAAACTCAACTATACTTGAAAGGTTTTCTTTTTTAAAATAGGGAGTAAATATGTGGGCATTTTTCATATTATTCTTCATACACTTATATGTCGGAAATGATTTATAATAAATTGCCAAGTTTTACGTTCACACGACATGTGAACCCACACATCACACAAACACGCACACACAAAACGCATTTATATTCCTTACATCAGATGCCTTTCTTATTTCTATGAGAAAGCTAATTTTCTTCAAAGAAAGAAGGAGAAAGAAAGAAGAGAAGACAAAGAAAGAAATCTATATTAAACCTTAAATCTTGCATCTTCACTTTAGATAGTAAAGCGCAGACTGCAGGAAAAGGTCTTTTTTGCAACATTGGGAAAATGTAGGGCAAGTGTAAGCCGAATTAGGAAGACTCGCAGATATTCACAAGATACCGAAGACCTCTGCAGTATTTTATTACAAGCATTTGCCGATGATTCAACCAGATCTTCCTAGAGGAATTTACAGCACTTAGTGGAAGAGCTAAAGGCAGAGACACAAGGAATTACTAACCATGTGAGAAGTTTCCAGTAACATGAGGGGCATGGAGGAACAAAGTCCTTAGAGGGTATGTCTGAAAAGATGGGAGGGCGTTTCCCTAGGAGACCATCTAGGAAAGCTCTGGAATTGGCTCAGCAGACAGAGTGTGAGTGCTGACTCAGGCACTGCTAACTTTGAGACTGAGAACTACTTAATTGCATAAGCTTTTGTTTAACATATTTCTATTGATAAATAAATACATGGTAATAGTTGCTTCCCGGGGTTGCAGTGAGGGTTCCTGCAGGAAGGAGCCCAATGAATGTCATCTTCTCTTAAACACAGCGCTGGCCAGTAAACTCTCACTGCCCTCCCCGGTCACACCCACCCACCTCAATACCTGCGCTTCTCTCCTGGATGATTTCAAAGTGCTGCTGCCAGCCTGTGCTTTCCATATTCTAACTGCTTTCGTTACCATCTCAGCCACGGAGTCAAGTAACTACCCCTCTTCTTAAGCCTCCTCGAGCCTTGGCCCTGGTTTCCCCCAGCCTTTCCATCCTAGAGCACAGGCTGTGCTTCCTTTCTATTCATTCATAGGCTCTGAATTCTCAGAGTCGCCTTTAACTTTACACTCACTACACCCCTCCACGTTGCATAGCTTTGTTTGCCTTGGGAGTCCTTCCAGATTGTTTTCTATAGTCTTTGTGACAAACTAATACATAAAATAGGAAAGAGTATTAATCTTGTTTCATATTTTATAGTAAATATGATAACCATAGACTCCTAAAATTCTTTTTAAAAGAATGTTTGGAGTGTGCATACCCAGGCAGGATCAAAGAGGATGATTGTCAGAATGTCTTAAGTCATTAACCAATTCATAGGCGGAGGCCGGGTATGGTGGCTCACATCTGTAAGCTTTGCACTTGAGGAGGCTGAGGCGGGTGGATTGTTTGAGCTCAGGAGTTCAAGACCAGCCTGAGCAAGAGGAAGTCCCTGTCTGTCTCTAAAAATAGCCAGGTGTTGTGGGGCGTGCCTGTGGTCCCGGATACTCGGGAGGCTGAGGAGGCTGATTCAAGAGAATCGCTTGAGCCCAAGAGTTTGAGGTCTGTGAGCTGTGATGCCACAGCACTGTACTGAGGGTGACAAAGTGAGACTATGTTTCAAAATAAAACAACAACAAAAACACATTCACAGGCAGAAAGAGGCTGTCATCACTTTCCATCTACTATTGTGTCTATTCCATGAATACCTTCTGACCTGGGGCTTTCTTTGCACTGGGGGTACGTTAGGAGGAGCTTCTGAAGCCTGTGTCCTCTCTGAATGAATGGATGGATGGATGTTTGAATGAATGAATGATATAAGCAAAAGTGAAAAAAAATGCAGTATGCAGTATATCCAGACTGATTACCAAAATAATGCCCACCACACACAGAAGGGTATAAATTGCCCTGTGTAGATAATTTAGCCAAAAATGAAACTAAACTTTTTTAAAAAGAGGAATTGCTATTTTGGTGCTTTTTGTCTTCCACTGAGGGATATAATTCATGTTATGTAGGGATAAAAGTTACCTTAATAACAAGTAAAACATCTTACTAATAACTGTTTCATAAATACAATATATATGTTCTATAAACTAACATAACTCTTATTTTTTTAAGTTGTTTCACAACCTTTGCAAACAAAGGAAGGACTCACATTTGCTAAGTTCCCTTTAGTACTTAATTACTAGAAATTTAAGGACCTAGAAGCGACCGCAGCTGTTCTGAGTTTCAATTGCTTTTCTGCTTATCTTCCAGGCTGATAACTTGGAGTTCTGGGCTGGGTGCATTCCATTTTTTAAGCAGTGGGAAGCATCAAGAGAGTCTTGTTTCCCACACAACTCAGTGGAAGAGAAGAACTGGGTCACCCTAGAGCTTCAGCAACGCTCCTGCAGGCACTCTGGAGACAAGCTGAGAATCAGTGGTTTTGATCAAAAGACTTGGCAATAAAAGAGGGAAACTGGGCTGGAACAGAAGAGGTGGTAGGAAAGATTCCCTGACTTACCTAAAGAGTGTCTGTATAAAATGAGGATACATTCTCTTTTGGTGAAGCTGAGCATTTATTGCCATTTTTTGGCACCAAGATATTGAATCATATGTCTCACACAGAGTCGTGGAGTTTAGCAGAGTTTAACTGGATTTAAGGTGTCACCTAGATGGATTTCTTTAAATATATGGAGACTGGGGTCCAGAGAGGTTCAAGGACTTATGTGAAGTCACACAGCTAGTCTGTGACAGTGGTGGGAACAGAATGCATTTCCTCTTCCCAGTGAGCGCACTTCCCTCTCCCCACATCTGCTTCCCCGACTCCTTATGGGTCTTGTCCCTTCAGGCCACAGGCCACGTGCAGGTGGGCATTCTCAGCACAATCTCCAGATGGCTGCTCTGGGCACTTACCTGTTCAGCCTCTTGCAGGTCTCCTAAGTTTTTTTTTTTCACAATGATGCTTTGGCAAAATTATTAGGTCTTGTGGTAGAATCTGGCACTGATGTTTGAGAATTCATTGCATTTACACAATTTCTAGATGGCAACTGATGTAAGCTATGTGCTACGGAATTAAGGTGTGTTTGGAGAATCATGCAGCTGCCAGGAAAGTTGGATTTACTGAGCCAAGTCTCTGCTTTGCAGATGGGGAAACAAAAACCTAGAAAATTTAGGGGCCATCAGTTTAAAATACAAAAGCCCTAATGTCACGTGACTGTCCAGCAAAGTTTATATATTTGAACTTTGACTCCATCAAAAAGATTCATGGGTTTTTATTACTTTTTAAAAAAACTGTTGTTTATTGCAAAGTTGATGTACATTATTGTGTTATTCCTTGTTGCATTCATTTGGAGGGGTTCTATAGGAGTAGCAGGAAACCAGAAACCAGTAAAAATTTTTGAAGGCTAGGCCTAGTGTGTTACAGGAAACCAAACAGTTTAAAATAATTTGAGCCGCAATAGATTATTGTGGTCGCTGAAATTATAACTCCTATTTTGGAGATACAGGGTATTTGCTAAATGAATGAATAATAAACATGAAGATACTTGGCTGAGCACACAGCATTATGCTTTAGAATACTGATGTTGAACAACACGGATTTGAGAAGTCCTAACTTTTTAAAGTTGAGAGTGAATTGAGAGTCCATGGAGAAACTGAATGCCCAGAACAAATATCATAAGGAACATTTGGATTCCTCTCTGGGATACCTTTATTCACAGAATAATCTGGGAAATAACAGTTTGTAAAACACTAACTGACATTGCAAATTATAAAAATGGAATTCTCATAATATTTAGTTCCCCACAATTTAAAAAGCACATGTTGGCCTTTCAATAACTATTTTAGCCATATCAGGTGCGTGAATAGACTCGAGAACCATCTGCGGTGAGGCTGCCAATTAAATTTGCTGCCTTCTCCTGGACATGCTGACTGTTCCATTAAAACAAGTGGCTTTTCCAGGAAAAAATGAGCTTGGGATTTTCTTTGGTCATTAGATAGCTCTACATCAGATAGGAACATAAAAATTTTCTTTGTGTGGGGAAAGAGGAGAGCTTTCCTGAAGTTTGACTCATATTACAAAAATGGGGGGAAGGGATTTAAGTGCTTATTTCAGTTCCTTTTCCAAACATGGAAAGTTAAATAGTAGTTCAGCCTCAATCCTTTCAGAGGAAGATCTCATTGCAAATGTAAACTTCACTACTCAACTCACAGTGTTTCATATATTACAAATAACCCAGGCTTCAAGATTCAAAATGCCACATGCAAATCCTAGTTCAAAGTCTCCAAGTGTTTGTGAGATCAAAAGCAAAAGAATGTGCTCTGTGGTCTAAGATGCTCATTTAACCTTTAACCTATTTCTTTTTAACTCTCTACATGACGGAGGTCCATGTTTTATCCTTTTAGTTGTAAAACGGATGAGAAAACTTGTATTGCTTTGTTTTCAATTGGCCACAGAGAAAAATCAATGGCAGAAATGGATCTTAATAATGAACTTGAAATTTCAGACTCGCCCAGGTCTGTGAGTCCAGACTGCCTCATACTTTGCTGCTGTGTGATAGAGATGTATCAAATTCACTCGACTCTTGTAAGTGACCTTCTCTAAGGATAAAAGTTGCATAGAACATATTTCTTGAAACAAGTCAGAAAACGTCACCTGTCTTTGCAATTTGCTCAATTCTGTGAGCCTTGTTGTTCTCGGTTTCTGAAATAGGAATAATTACTCGTTCTGCCAAGTGTAAGGTATTGTGACTGTAGAGTGCTACATTTACTGATATTGTAAACCTTTGATTTTATTTAGTGGAAACAATGAAATATACCGAATATCAGTTACCTCTCTAGAGCATGTGTATTGAAACCCTAGAAAAGGGTAAAGATCCAGAGAGGAGAAGTGGAGAGGACAGAAATTTTGTTAATTAATTGGAATAAGAAACACATGAAGCTTTTTCTGTCACCTGGGTTAGTTCTCTCTCTCTCTCTCTCTCTCTCTCTCTCTCCCTCCCTCTCTCTCTCTCTCAACATAAACCCATTGATTCTTCTTTGTTGTTTTAATGCAACAGTCAGTATGTCCAGGAGAAGGCAGGCAGCAAACTTAATTGGCAGCCGCACAGCAGATGGTTCTGGAGTCTACTCATGCACCTGTTACAGCTAAAATAGTTACTGAAAGGCCAATCTGTGGTTTTTAAATTGCAGGGAACTAAATCCATTACTTTCATTGTTCATGTTGATGCTCAAATTGCCACAGACTTGGCCATGAGGAGGCCCTCCAAGCTTTCTGCTTTGGCCCATTGACATCTCCAAATCATATTTTGAGCTCTTAGTTATTTTTTGCACAAGGTATGTCAAACTCATTTTGTACTTGCCCTTTCCTGGGCTCAGAATCAGTCATGTTCCTAAGAAGCCCCGGTTCCTTTGACTAGAGTAAGGGATTTAGAAACCGCGTTCTTTATGTGAGCTGCGGCCATTGCTACCGGGGTCGTTGCTTTTGTGAGCTGCAGCCATTGCTACCAGGGTCGTTGCTGCTTTTAGGTTTGTTTTTTTTTTTAAGGAAATGGGGAAAAGAAGTGGTCAGTCTAAAGTGTGTATCTGTTGTAGGGGAGATAATGAATGACTCTTCCAAGTAGAAAGAAGAGCATGTATAAGTGTTTGAGTGTGTGTGTGTGTGTGTGTGTGTGTGTGTGTGTAGAGAGAGAGAGAGAGAGAGTAAGTAGGTGGGGAGGCGGCTGAGGAGGGGGAGAGAAAAAATTTGTTAAACTTCAGTCTTTATGGAAAAAGAAAATTTTATTCAACTTCAGTCTTTGTATGTGAAATATGACACATGAACCTGGAGACATAGGGAACTACACCACGAAGGGCCCAGTGTACCGTATAAGATACAGATGCTCCTCTACTTACGAGGGGGCTATGTGCCATCACGGGCCCAGAATACTACAAGTCAAATGTATTTAATAGCCTGAAAAATCCATTGTAACATCAAAAAATCACAAGTCAAACCACCGTAAGTCATTGACTGCCTGTGTTGGATTTATTCCAAGAGCTTTCACGAGACTTCACGTAACAACAAGGATTTCAATCAGAGAGCCGGGGACTAGGCGAGGCCCCACATAGTATGGGCAGGTGGATGTGCCCCGGGGCAGACCAGTTCTCCTCTCTCTGTCTAAGCCACACATCTGAGATGGTGGATTCCAAGGCAGTCGGGACTTCTCATTCACCTTCCTGCCTTTTCCCCCCAATTACCCTGTTCAGGCTTTCTGCCATCTAACCTGAGAGAATTTAGAAATGGACTGCTGCCTCCTACTTTTCAGTAGTGTTCACAAAGTCTGTTTTAAAGCACAGAAAGATAAATAACAAAAGCCCAACGCCATGTTCCCTGCCATATGTTGTCTTTATCAATATGTAGACACAGAGGACATTCTTGCTCAATTGAATCATGGCACTTGTGTCCTAATAGACGGTATCAGACAGTGGCCTGAACCTAAAAACGTGTTGTCCTCCTTTTCTCTTTGTATTCAGTAGCAACTTATTTTTCTCTTACTTGGCCTTTATGTTGGAACGTGTTTTTTTTTAATTCTTTTATTCCGATGGTGTGGAATTACTGGGCTGTAGACCATGTATATGTTCAGCTTTACGAGATAATGCCCAATGTTTTCCAAAGGGTCTTTACCAGCTGGGACTTCCATTAGTATATATGAGAGCCCCAACATTTGGTGTTGTTAGACTTCTTAACTTTTATAAGTTGTCTGTCTATATCTTCTTTTCCTATTTTTCATTCTCTGATTTTTAGTAATGCTAAGCCCTGGTCCTATATATTTATTTGCCATTCAATTTTTATTCTTCCATGAAAATAAGTGTGCCATTTTTTCTTTTCTCTCTGGTTTCCTATTTGGTTGTTTGCTGCTGTTCTTATGTATTTGGGCAAGTTTTTTAAAATCCTTATATACATATTTGAAAACAGGAACTCCAACGGATAACTTGTATGAAAATGTTCACTGCAGCATTATTTGTAACAGCCATAAAGTAGAAACAACCCAAGCGTCCATCCACAGATGAATAAACAAAATGTAATATCATATATAATGGGATGTTATGCAATAATAAAAAGAAATGAAATTCTGATACATGCTAGAACAGGGATGGACTTCAGGAACATTGTGCTAAGTGCAATAAGCCATAAACAAAGGGACAGGTGTGGTGTAAATCTTTCTTCTATGAACTGTCTAGAATGGACAGATTCATAGAGACATAAAGTAGATGAGAGGGATTATCAGGGACTGGGATGAGGGCAGAATGAGGAATTATTGCTTAACGAGTGCAGAGTGTCTCTTTAGAGTTATGGAAAAGTTTTGGCCATCATGGCAATGGTAGCACAACACTGTGGATGCAATTAACTCCACAGAACTGCACACTTAAAATGTTAAAAATAACAAGTTTTATGTTATTTATGTAAGATACATATAACGATAATAAAAAATACGTTAGCAGGCTTGTGTGGGTCTGCTTCTGACCTCTCTATTCTGTTCTATTCTATTCTCCTTTTCTCCGCCAGTACCACACTAACTTGATTACCAAAGTGATATGTCTTGAATTTGTGTAGACTGAGTTCTCCCATTTAATTTTCTTTTTTAAAAATTATCAATCTAGTTCTTTTACTTTTCCATATAAATTTTAGAATATCTTTTCTACATCCACAATAGAAATATCTGAGATTTTGATAGGAATTGGTTAAACCTATATAGTTATATCTTCTTGGTAAGTTGATACCTGTTACTTTATAATTTATTCCTATATCCTTTTCAATTTTTTGTTTAATACTCTAACTTGTCATTAAATATTATTGTTCCAGCTTTCTTGTGTCTATTATTTTCATGGTATATCATTTTTTGCCCTTTTATGTTTAACTTCAGTGTCTTTATTTTTAACATCTGTTAGTGTTAGATATCATATAGTTGGTCTTTAAAAAAATTTAGTTTTGGCTTGGCGCCTGTGGCTCAACGGGCTAAGGCACCAGCCACGTACACCTAAGCTGGCGGGTTCGAATCCAGCCCGGGCCCGCCAAACCACAATGACAGCTGCAAACAAAAAATGGCCAGGCGTTGTGGTGGGCGCCTGTAGTCCCAGCTACTTGGGAGGTGGAGGCAAGAGACTCGCTTGAGCCCAGGAATTGGAGGTTGCTGTGAGCTGTGATGCCATAGCATTCTACCCAGGGTGACAGCTTGAGGCTCTGTCTCAAAAAAAAAAAAAATTTAGTTTAGGCTCAGAGCCCTAACACAGTTGTTACAGTGTCAGCCACATACACTGAAAATGGCGGGTTCAAATCCGGCCTAGAACAGCTAAAACAACAATGACATCTGCAACCGAAAATAGCCAGGCGTTGTGGTGGGTGCCTGTAGTCCCACCTACTTGGGAGGCTGAGGCAAGAGAATTGCTTAAGCCCAAGAGTATGAGGTTGCTGTGAGCTGTAACATCACTGCACTCTACAGAGGGCAACATAGTGAGACTCTGTCTCAAAAAAAAAAAAAAATCTAGTTTGATGATCTCTGACTTCTAATTGCTGTGTTTGTACCTTTACATTAAAATAATTATCTATATGATAGAGTTTAGATTTTATTGTATTTTTTCCATCTTATTTTTTCCCTACTTCCCCCATCTCCTTTTGCATCAATTAAATATTTTTACTATTTCATTTTTCCCACTGTTATTTGAAATATGTATTTTATTTAATTTTGAGGTTGATGTTGGTACATTTTAAAATAATATTGTGTCACTTCCCTTACAATAGAAAATACAACATAATTTAGTTTACCTCTATCCTTTGTGCTATTGGTGTCATACATTTTACTACAATGTATGATATAAAATCACAAAATATTATAATTTTTTTTAAGAAGTAATTTTACTATCTTAGAGACTTAAAAATGAGAAGGAAGGCCAATACATTTACCTATATATTTACCATTTCTGATGCCTTTTATTAATTTATGTATGCTCAGTTTATCAACTGATAATATATACCTCCCAACGGAAGAAATTTTAACATTATTTGTAATGAAGTCCTTTATTAACAAATAGTTTCAGTTTTGCTTTGCTAGAAAAAATTTTTCTTTGACCTTCATTTTGAGGGATTTTCTTTTTCTTTTCTTTTCTTTCTTTCTTTATTTTTTGTGAGACAGAGTCTTACTATGTCACCCTGGGTAGAGTTCCGTGGCCCAGGCTGGGTTCGAACCCACCACCCTTGGTGTATGTGGCTGGTGCCACAACCACTGTGCTATGGGCGCTGAGCCCATTTTCAGGGATATTTTTGTTAGATATAGAAAGCTATGGTGTCAGCCCTTCATTCTTCCCCTCCCCTAGTACTTCAATATTTCACTTGTTTACTGTTTTCTCTGACTTTTAGGTTCTGTGGTCTGATATCTTTCGTTGCTGGGTGGAAATTCTCAACCATTCTGCCTTATCTCTCTTTTCTTTATCTGGGATTCGAAGTACAGTACATTAGACCATTTGATTTTGTCCCAGAGCTCTTACATGTCTTGTTCTGCTTTATATTTCACCATTTATCTTTCTTTTTCAGTTCAGTTTGGTTAATTTCTATTGAATTATTTTTAAAATCACTGATTTTTCCATCAGCTGTGTCAAGTTTAGGAGTAAGTCCCTTAAAGGCATTGTTCATATCTGGTACATTTCTGTTTCTTTATTCTCATTTTCGTCTTTCTGCTAAAATTTCCCATCTGTTTATGAATTCTGTAACTTTTTTGATTAGAACTTATGACATATTGTAGTTATTTTTAACTTTTTCTTTTGAAATACTCTTAGATTTGCTGATGATTATTTAATCCAACTTTCCTTAATATTAACATCTTACATAATTGTGTAAAATGATCAAAAGTAAGAAATTAAGAGTGGTATAATATTAGCTAAACTATAGACTTTGTTGGATTTTCTCCATCTCTTCTACTAATATTCTTATCCTTTTCCAGAATCTCATACAGGGTCCCACATTGTATTTAGTTGTCATATCTCTTTGGTCTTCTCCAACCTGTAACAGTTTCTCAATCTTTCCTTTTCTTTAGTGACCTTGATGCTTTTGAAGACAACTACTCAAATTTTTGTAGAATGTCCTTAATTTTTTTTTGTATGTGTGGTATTTTGATCATGAGTAGATTGAGGATATTTATTTGGAAACAAAACACCACAGAAGTGTTAAGATTTTCTCAGTGCATTTTGGGGATGTAATTTAGGTAGTATCTGGCAGGTTTCTCCACTGCAAATTACTATTTCTTTCTTTATTTGGGTAGAGATATATAGAGGTTATGCAAATATGCTCCTTGAACTTTTGTCTACTAATCCTAGCATTCATTGATAGACCTTGACTGTAGCTGTTGTTACTGTGGTGTTTTAAAGATCATTTTCTATTTCCTTCATTGTGTCCACATTTATTATTGAAATTATTCTGCAAGGATGAGTTGTCCCTTAATTTTTATTTCTTTATTTATTTTTATCAGTATGGCTGCCTGGTAAGCAACAATCTGTTTCCCATCTTCATAATTTCACTTTTCCCAGGGTGTCATATAAATGGAATACTGAAGTATATAGTATTTGGGGTTATTTCACTTAGAAAAATACAATTAAGTTTTATCTATGTTGCTTAATTCAATCAGTCACTCCTTTTTATTGCTGCATCATATTTCATTGAATATATTTGCCATATTTTGCTTATCCATTTATCAGATGAAGAACATGTAGGCCTCTAGATTTTAGCACTGTGAATAAAGCTGCTATAAACACTCGCATACAGACATTGGTGTGAACTCAAATTTTTTTTTTATTAAATCATAGCTATGTACATTAATGCAATCATGGGATACAATGTGCTGGTTTCATATACAATCTGAAATATTTTCATCAAACTGGTTAACATAGCATTCATGGCATTTTCTTAGTTATTGTGTTAAGACCTTTAGATTCTGCATTCAGTAAGAGCACCAGTACCCTTCTAAGATGCACCGTAGGTATGATCCCACCAATTACTCTTCCTCTCCCCATCCTCTCCCCCTCCCCTCCCCTCCCTTGCCCCTTTCCCTATATTCTTGTGCTATAATTGGGTTATAGCCTTCATATGAAAGCTATAGATTAGTTTCATAGTAGGGATGAGTAGATTGGATACTTTGTCTTCCATTCTTGAGATAATTTGCTAAGAAGAATATGTTCCAGCTCCATTCATGTAAACATGAAAGAGGTAAAGTCTCCATCTTTCTTTAAGGCTGCATAATAGTCCAATTTTTGATATATTTGGACAATACATTGTGGTGGTCTTGCGGGACAGGTAGTGAGTAAATGTTTAACTTTATAAACTATTTTTCAAAGTGGTTGTATCATTTTATATACCAGCCAATAATATGTGAAAATTCCAGTTGTTATGCATCTTTGGTAACATCAGTTTTTATTAATTTTAGCTATTTTAATAGATTTGTGATGGTATCTCTTTGAATCACAGTAATTTTAATTTTTCTTTTTTTTCAGATAATCTCTATTTTTTTTTATTGTTTGAGATTCATTGAGGGTACAAGAAGTAGGTTACACTGAATGCATTTGTTAGATAAAGTCCTTGTATTGTGTCCTGCCCCTAGAGGTGTGCCATGACTCCCCATCCTCCCCTCTGTCTAGTAATTTAAATTTTTCTGTTTGATAGATTGAACACCTGTGAGGTGTTCTGTTGATTTTTTTGTCTCTTGACAGTCATGTTTTTCTTTTCCTTCCCTTTTTATCATCTCATATTAATTGACCGAAATCAAGACATCATGTGTAGGATAAGAGAAACTGAGAGAATTGTTATTATTATTATCTGAAAATGGTCACAGCCATTTTCAGAAGTTTTTATAGCTAGAAGCAGAGTTAGGTTTGGTTGTTTTTGTTGCTGCTGTGGCTATTCATAGTGCACCACTGGCTTCCAGATTTCTTTTTTATTTTCCACTGAGTACAGGGAACTTTATTGATGTTACATGATAAGGTGGGGCTTCCTGTGCCCCTCCCATTCTTCAGGAGGTCTGGTGTGGAAACTCTGTCAAAGGGAGAGTCTCAGTGAGGTGGGGGACAGAGTAGGCGGGGCACCCCAGCAGCTGAGGGCCTCTCTCTTCCTCTCGTTCTCTGGCTGGGGCTGGTGGTCCAGAAGCTTTTATTCCTTGGAGGCCATATGGGCCATAAGGTCCACCACCCTGTTGCTATAGGCAGCTTCATTGCCATACCAGGCAAAGAGTTTGACAAAATGGTTGTTGAGCTCAATGCCAGCCCCAGCATTGAAGGTTTGGAAGAATGGGTGTCACTGTTGCAATTGGAGGAGACGACGTGGTGCTCAGTGTAGGGGGCTCTCCAATGCCTGCTTAATCATCTTCTTGATATCATTGTATCTTGAAGCCTTCTCCAGATGGCAGGTGAGGTCCACGGGCAACAAATTGGCAGTGAGGATACAGAAGGCCTTGCCGGTAAGCTTCTCATTCAGCTCAAGGATGACCTTGCCCACAGCCTTGGCTCTACCAGTTGAGGCAGGGATGATGTTCTGGAAAGCCCTGCACCCTTCAAGCCACATCTTCCCAGAGGGGTCATCCATAGTCTTTTAGGCAACAGTGATGGCATGGATTGTTGTCATGAGTCCCTCCATGATGCTTAAGTTGTCGTGGATGACCTTTGGCAATGGGGCTAAGTAGTTGGTGGTATAGGAGGCTTTGCTGACAATGGTGAGGAGGTGGTTGTACTTCTTGCAGTTCGCACCCATCACACACCTGGGGACATCAGCAGAAGGGGCAGAGATGATGACCCTTTTGGCACCCACCTCTAGGTGAGCCCCAGCTTTCTCCATAGTGGTGAAGATGCCAGCAGACTCTACAACATAGTCAGAGCTTGCCTTGCCCCATTTGATTTTGGTGGGCTCTTGCTCATGGAAGATGGTTATGGAACATCCATTGATGACAAGCTTCCCGTTTTCAGCCTTGACTGTGCCATGGAATTTGCTATGGGGGGAATCATGATGGAACATGTAGACCATGTAGTTGAGGCCAATGAAGAGATCATTGATGGCGACAATATCTGCTTTGCCAGGGTTAAAAGCAGCCATGGTGACCAGGTGCCCAGTACTCCCAAAGCTGTCACTTTCACCATGGTGCCTCAGGGATGCAGCAGGTGCTATACAAGACGATGCAGCTGTCTGTCGAATGGGAGGACCAGAGAACCCGGCTTCCAGTTTTTATACCATTACTTTGTGATTAGCACCATTGGTTTCCAATATTTCTTGCATTACTTTGTGATCAGGGTGATAATGGGGTTGCTAGAGGGTTTTTCTCAATGTTTATTTTTCACACCCAGTTTTAGATTTTCCTGTGAGTCTGCAGTATCTTTCCATGCTGTTGTCTGTCTCTGAGTGGAGTATGACTACTTATATCCAAGGCTTGCTATCTTGGTGGTGGAAGAATAGTAGCCATTATCCATTGTCCTGGTTCAGCCTCACTCTTAGGCAAGCCCTGTGACTGTAGGACTTTCTCAGTGATCCTGTCTGCCCATAGGTAGAGGGCTTTTATGTTCTGGGTCCATGCCAGTTTTCAACCACTTCTACCAGGTCAGTGGTTATTTCTGTTCTGCTGCCTCCCCCAAGCAGTAATATACTTCTCCTTATTCCTATGAATGGCTAGACCCTGGTTGAAGCAAACAGTGCACCTAGGGCACAATAGTTAAGGAGCCCCTCACTCTCAATTGGTGCAGGTGCAAGGCCGATACTGCACAAACTAGGCAGAGAGCCTGCATGTATTTATTTTCCGCCCAAGTGCCTTGCCTGCCTCACCCTAGTTCCAGCTTTGGTCCTAGGAGTGACAGAGTTTTCTGTTCTCCTATGGGTTAAGGCTTTATATTTCATGGGAAGAAGAATCTGGTTGGGGCTGGCGGTGCCTGTGGCTCAGTGAGTAGGGTGCTGGCCCCACATACTGAGAGTGGCAGTTCAAACCTGGTCTCGGCCAAACTGTAACAAAAAAATAGCCGGGCATTGTCGCAGGCACCTGTAGTCCCAGCTACTCAGGAGGCTGAGACAAGAGAATTGCCTAAGCCCAAGAACTGGAGGTTGCTGTGAGCTGTGATGCCATAGCATTCTACCAAGTGTGACAAAGTGAGACTCAGTCTCTAAAAAAGAAAGCAAAAAAAAAAAAGAATTTGGTTGGGGCATCCTGTTTTTCCTCCTTAGTAGCTATTTGCTTTTTCCAGACCTACACACCAGGGAGGTGTTCTCAGGTCTTCTGTCTGCTTCAGTATTCCTCATGAGCACCCAGGGAGATCGGTGGACAAAGCCTGTGAATGGATGCAGACTCCTGTTGGATCTGTGATCCTAAAAGAGTTTGACCATTAGCAATATGTCAAATATTTTAGCTGACTTTTTGGTGGCTTCTTTGGAAATCTTGTTTTCTTCCTGTGTTCCGCCCTAGATAAGCTTGCCAGTGAAAGTGCTGATCCTTGCTTAGATGGCAGGCTAGCTGGTTGCCCTGTGCCTTTATCAGTTCCAGTGGGTACAAGAAAAGTTAAAATTTGGGAGATAATCCAGGTTTTTCTTGTTGCTAGTATGTGAAAGATGCTCTTGCCAACTTTGTATCTTAAGTGGAATTTTTCATTACTTTAAAGAAATTATTTTCTTGTCTTCTGGCTTGCCTTTATTTTTGGATGAGGTATCAGACATCACTCTTTGTTCCTCTGTATGTAATGTTTAAAAATATCTGCTTCCATAATTTTCCATAATTTTTCTCTTATAACTTTCCCATTAGTTTTCAGAAATTTGATTATGATGTGCCTTGGTTTGGTTTTCTTTGGGTTTATTTTGCTTTGGATTCACCAACTTTCTTAGATTTGGGGGCTTATATTTTTTGGCAAATTTGTAATTTTTCAGTTATTATTTCTCCAAATGAATTTTTCTGTATCTTCCTCTTGCCTCTAGAACTCTAATTGTAAATATGATAGACCACTTGAGGTTTTGTTAAACATTTAGACTGAGCGTTTTTGTTTCTCTGTGCTTACATTTGAAAATTTTCTGTTGTTTACCTTCAAGTTCTTCTGTTGCTTGTCTGATATTTTTCTTCTGTGGAGTCTAAGTTCTTCCTCTTAACCAATGATTTAATTTTTATTTCCTATGTATTAGCCCTCAAAATTTCATTTCAATATTTTAATATTTTTAATCTTTATTATTATTTTTGTTGTCTTTTAAATTGTTGCATATATTTATGGTAACTCCTTTTAACTCCTTGTTATAAAATTCATAATTTATTTCCCATTTCTTTGTCTGTTTTTATTGACTGATTTTAATTTTGATGATGGACCACATTGTTCTGCTCTTCTCCTGTCAAGTAGACATATGTTATCTAGATTTCCAGACCACAGCATAGTATAAGTTAAAAATTTACAATTGGGGCAGTATTATGAGTAGTAACACTATCAGAAATCAAGTAAAGGCTGATGGCAAAAAAGGAAAAAACAAGGAAATCAGATACATTAAATACAGGGTGGCCATAAAGTTCATATGCAATTAAAAATACTTGTCTAAAATAGTTGTCATAAATTGCACACGAACTTAATGGCCACCTGTATGTGACTGCAAGGACTCAGGAGGCACAATTATTTGGAAGCATTTATTTCAGGGGCATCTCTATAACTGCTGAAGACACCATTTCTTAGCACAGCATATTTATTGATGATTAAAATGATGACTTGAATAACTGAGAGAAGTTTATAACATGTTTAGCACATTATTTTAAGAAAGTAGGGAAATGCAAACCATTACAGAGATTCTTATCTTTTCTTTATTCCAGGAGTTTGCGTCCAAGTTCATTCCTGCCTCAGGGCCATGGAGTCTGCTCTGTGTAAGCCTCTCTTTTCCTTTCTTCACATCTGGCAAATTTCTGTTTAATTGTTCAGAGGCCCTACCTGATTTTCTAATCAACATTAAGTTCTTTTTTTATATATACTCCCTAGAGTAGTGATTGTCAACTGGTGTGCTGTGAGAGGATCTTAGTTGTGTCATGGACTTTTTTTTTTTTTTTTTTCAGTTTTTGGCCAGGGCCGGATTTGAACTCATCACCTCTGGTATATGGACCAGCGCCATACGGACTGAGCCATAAGCACCTTCCCATGCCATGGAAATTTTTAAGAACTTTAATTATTTTTGAAAGACGTTCAAAGCAAATAAGTATAGTCTTTTCTTTTTTTTTTTTGTAGAGACAGAGTCTCACTTTATCACACTTGGTAGAGTGCCGTGGCGTCACACAGATCACAGCAACCTCCAGCTCCTGGGCTTAGGCAATTCTCTTGCCTCAGCCTCCTGAGTAGCTAGGACTACAGGTACCCACTACAATGCCTGAATATTTTTTTGTTGCAGTTTGGCCAGGGCCAGGTTCAAACCCGCCACCCTCTGTATACGGGGCTGATGCCCTACCCACTGAGCCACAGGTGCCACCCTATTCTTTTTTTTTTTTTTAACTTTTTTTTTGATCAACATAATTTAAATGTGCAATGGAAGTTTAAGTATAGGTTCAAGTGTGTCATGAGATAAAAATGGTTGAAAAACACTGTTCTAGACATTTCCTTTATGGGACTTAGTCATAATTATAGCAATGTCCATGTTTCTTTGTTCAGCGTTTATCAGCATCACTGTACTATGAACTTCATGATTGCATTGATCATGTTTATTTTTCTATTGCTGTGCTGCCCAGTGGATGATGGGTGTTCAATAAATAACTTGTTGAATAAATAATGGTCAAACTAAAAAAGAAAAACTCAAACATGTTGGCAGATAGCTCCAAAACCTCAGTATTATAAATACATGCAATATGATAGAATTCCTTATATATACTTTTATTTCTTCTTAGCACATGGTGATAGTATGTGTGCTAGATACATGTTGAATGAATGGTGCTGAACAAAAACAAAGGACACTTTGGTTCTTTTTCCTGAAAGCCAGTGGTTCTCAGCACTCGAGATGTGACAGTATCTGAACATTTTTACATTCCAAGTACAAATGTAAACAAGCAATTTCTTTTAAAATATTAAAAGTTGTAAGTCTTTTCAAATGTAACAATGTTGAAGATATAAGAAAATACAACACAGCATGTGCTTAATTAGCCACTTATACCCCAAAGCAATCCAGTTTTACTCTTTTGGATCATAAATCTCTGCAGGCTCAAACTACAAACATGTCTCTCTCACCAAGAGGTTCCCTAAATGGAAGCGGGACTTTTCTGTAACTAATGATAGGCATTCGGTAGCTAGAGACAAAAATGTATAATTTTCTCATCAATCAAAACACTGGGAATTTTAGAAAAAAGGTGCCATCTAGTTCACACCGTTTTCACCTGGAGCTCATGAGAGGTTCTAAAAGTGGGTCTTTCTCCAGTTTCTAACTAATGCGCTACTGGGAGTTAAACCAGGTGTTCCTTACACTGATTTCCATTCAGGGCCACTTTATCTGGAAACCCATCACTTTCACTTTACACAAGTGCAACCCTGTTCACTGGTGTCCTTAAATTAGCTCAGCCTCTACTACTGTGCATTGACCAAGATGACCAAGGATCCAACGTTCTTTTGCCTATTTGTCTTTTGTTAACAGGAATTCAACCTTATACTCAAAAGGTTTTTTTTTTTAAACTAGTCTTGCCATATTAAAGAAGTAGAGTTCTCTTAGTCACTTTAACATATTTGTTGAACAACGAAAGTAGTAGGACAATATTTTTAAATGAAAGATTAAGTTTCGGTTACAAAGAATATCTATTTGTCATCTACCATGTCTCAATGACAGAAACTGCCACTCTGCATTGGGAAGGAGCTTGCCCCATTTAGGTCTGGCTTCTCTATCAAACTTAGTTTTCCATAATTACAGCCGACTTCCATCCCCCCTGTACCATACCTTGGTGGGAAATCTCAGAACACATTCTTTCCTTTAATTTAATATAAGCCCAGGCCTTAAACGCTGTCTGTGTTAGAGACTTCCTTTGGAAATCCCAAGCAGCTCTGGCAACTGAGAATATAAAACTGCACCAGACTGTACCTATACCATAGTCTGTTTCGAGGGCAATTCAGTGGGATTTTATTATCAAATTCTCTCTCTCTATACACACACACACACACACACACGCACACATATACATAGACATATACACATACATATATGTATATTAATATTCCAGGCTACAACTTCTAAGCACAAAATTTATGTATATTTTGTGCTTAGCAGCATATATATGTGTGTGTACATACATGTATACACACACATGCACACACACATATATGTAATATATACATATATATACATATAAAAATAAATATCCCAGGCTAAAGAGCTTTGGTGAGCCATTAAGAAAATAATGTAGTTTTCATAGTTTAGCAAAATGAGAAATAACTAATAAACCATCATAAGGCAAAGGCAATGTATGACTTCAGGGTAAAGAGGGAGTTGAAAAAAGGTAGAATGTAAGACACTCACGACAAGCAATGGCAGAATGAATACATTTCCAAAAGTGAACTGCAGAAGAATGAGAGCAATGACTTTCCTGTGTGTTCTGAATTAGATCAGGAGAGTTTAATTCATGGCAAAGAATCATGTCCTATGTACTTAGAAGAAGACATGAGTTCCCATCTTAAAAAGTAAAAAACCACGTTCAAGGTCACTGATCATACAACTGTCCATATTAGACTGACCACATCCTGAGGCATGTGGGGAGGAAATGCACTTGGCATGTAGAATGATCTGGGAACTTACGTGTCCTCTAGCTAAGGAGGGTTTATTTGTAGTTTTCCCTGAGACTCCTTTAAAGGGCAATAAAAATTTTGTGCTTAGGAGTTGCATGCAACACATTCTAGTAGAACTTTGAGTCACTAATTTATGGTGGCAAGAACTAACTCCTAAATTTGTTTATTTTGCTTCCACTATAATGTCCAAAAAAGGACAGTGGATAGGATTTTTCCATGGCATGGTGAGGCATTTCTTGGCGTACTGATTTAGAAGGCTTCCCTGGTGAGAAGGCAGAGCTAAGAAAGGCTCTCCCCAGCTGTGTGGTGCTCTTTGTTCACCATCAGGACAAAAAATGACCCCACATCCATCCCAGTTGTCTTGTGATCAGGGTGTCTGTGTTCTAGAGAAACAAGGGATTGCTCATCTATGAAGCGTCTGGAATATATATCTCCTGCCTTGCCTTAGGCACTAAAATCTTAGACCCATATCCTGGGTCCACTTGCCCTTCTGTTGGCCTTTTTGGGAAATGAGACAATGGGTAAACATCTACTCTCTTGTTCCATAGGGAAAGAGATTGTTGTTTGTATTTGGAATGTTAGGTCACTGTAAGGACAGGGTTTGACACCGTTTGCCTTCTTCACCCATTAGGACAGCCCAAGATGTGTGCTATACAGTCAGTTCTAAATAATCATCATCAGCAGATTATCTGGCTTAACTGGGGAGGACTTTTCTCTCATATAGTTAATAAGGATTCAAATAACTCTTTAAGCATGGATAGCTATGGTGCAAGTAGATTTTT
Organism: Perodicticus potto; assembly: GCA_963574655.1. NCBI lineage: Eukaryota > Metazoa > Chordata > Mammalia > Primates > Lorisidae > Perodicticus > Perodicticus potto. The sequence goes on from CAUYRH010139555.1 coordinate 38,429, forward strand.
AGATAAGTTGGATGAGGGAGGTTGAAATAATTTATATGAATATATATGAGATACTATATGAATATCATGAAATCATCTTTTTCCCATAGTCCCTTATGGAAACCACTTGCTGGTTGTTAAACATTAACAAACACTAACTGTTTCAAGGCACCAGGAGGGTGTTGTGTTACAATATGGCACCTATAGCTAGATATTAGGGCTGTATAATTTGCAAATAGGAATGAATCCTATAAAGCTCATAAATTATGGTGATACTTGGGTCTAATGTATAGTCTATGATACATTCAGGAGATACACACTGAGGGTAATTTTCATTTCAGAAACTATTAACAGTTGAACTGTTTCTGCTACTCTTATCAGCCATTGGTAAAAATATACATACTCAATTAAACTAAAATATGAGTGATTTATAGTTCTCAGCAGGTATGAATTTGAGGAGGAAATCACAGCAGGTCTTGGTTCATATGTTTTTGTGGCTCTCACAAAATTAGCTTACTGAGTGTCTTTCAAGAAATTATGCATGTATAATATGCATGTATATGCAGACCTTGTTTTGCTTTTAATGAACTAATGTAACTGAGACCTTCCATTTACCTTGATTGGTAGCCTGTAAGTTGTACTATAGGTTCAGGATCAGGAAGACAAATCACAAATAAAAATTGAAAACACAATGAACTCCTTAGTTTGGGATTTGTAGCAGACAAAAGGAGACAAGTAAAGTTTTGCACTATAGCTAAATCTCTTCCTTAGAAAACTAACATAAGGGGGGAGGGGCAGAGGTCTGTAGCCAGCATTCTACAGAGGCTCCTGTCCAGAAGGAGAGTTAAAGGACAGAAATTTAGCAAGAAAGCCGATGGTTCGGATCTGAGCCAAAAGAGGTTGAAGAACACACATTAACCCTGCTGAGGTGAGCTGCGACCCCAAGGATACAAACAAAAGGCACAGAATCCATCAGCAAGTGAACAAGAGCCTCTCCCCATGAGAATGACTTGCGGTATATTCCATACCTTCATACAAAAAAGCGAGGAAAGTTCAAATGTCCTCCCATTTTACCCCACAGGAGAGACACTTTACAAACCGGACCTCCTTCCTCTACTAGGGTGCCATGGCACTCTCCTGCCAGGCATAAAACTGTATATATTCTTTACCTGCAATTTTGAACTCCCAGCCCTCCCCTCCACTCTCACCCTGAGGTCTGGAAGCCTGTCCCCTGTGGAGTCCAGATTCTTGGGCATTTTCTCAAGGGGTGTAGACAGGGCATGGGCTGTTACTGATCTGTGCCGATTCTGTGGCTCTGGAGTAAGGAGAATAAAGTCAGCTGAGAGGGAACCACATAGGAGCGGTGGTGTCCCCGAGGCACAGAACAGCAGTGGCAGCAGCGGGAACAATAACAATAGGGCTCACACCCTGGGGATATTTTGAAAGGACACTCCCAATCTCTCTGGGCAACCAGAGGAAGCTGGGCAGCTTCTCTGGTGGCAGCCACTGGCAGAAGAGATCTGGGACAGAAATGCAGGCCGGGAGTAAAGAATATGCCTGAGGCGTTACCAGCCTGGGTGGAGCGCAGGGATTAGAATTTGCGTGTGCGCAGAGACAGCAGACTCCTAGGGTGAGGCTGACCCAGAAGACTGCTTTACTGAGCTTCAGATGCACCCAGCCCTTATAGGATCAAAGCTGAGACAAAGGGCAAGCAGTACGAGGCTGGAACTGACATCTAAGTGTGACTTTTGACTGAGTCAGCCCCAACACAAACTGCAGGCAAGATCAGGCAGCGGCACAGCGAGGGCTGATTTGTAGTCCAGCGTCTGATCCACAGGGGAGGATAGCCGGGACAGAAACAAATTCTGTGAAGTTGTTCTGTTCTGTCAGCAACATCAGTCAGGGGTAGAGCTGGGAACTGAGTGAATTGCCCCAGCCCCCATTAAGCACCCAAGCTTGTCAGGCCTCACCTCTCCCTGCTGGATAGTGGCAGAGAGTGGCACAGAGTAGAGGCCTGACTGAGGCAACACAGATCTCCCTATGACTCAGGCAGGTGCAAACGCCTGGAGCATGTGCTCATTGGAGGGAACTGGGTCACAGCCCTGTGGGGTTACGACTGGGTATGACAGAGGCACAAGGTGGAGAAGGAGGTATCAACCTTCCCAGGCTAATTTATTTGCTGGGTGGGTCCTTCTGATCACATGGAGCACCGGAGCCAGTTATACTAGAGCTGCCAGCAGACCCCTGCTACCTAGTTGCTGGAGACCTTTTGAACACTCCCACCTGAGATCAGTGCTGACTGGGAAAATTGATTGGGACCTCTTCAAATGGGTCAATCACCTGAGGACTATCCAAAGTGGTACCCTGGGTGTGTGGTTGAGGGAAGGTTTGATTTTCCTTTTCCAATTGTTGCCTGTGGGGGGGCGTGGTGACTTAACTGCTGGTATTTCTTCACAACTCAGACTTCAACCTGGAGAAACTGATTCACTAAGGTAAGACAGAGATCAGCTGAAAGTAAACAGAGCCACTTAACCCCACCACACCAAGAAGGTCCCCAGTTTCTCAGGCTATACCACTATATGGGTCATTGGCAAAGCTCTAGGGGAAAAGGTACAGATGTCAGTCCCAGATTTCAGGCAAAGGACTGGCCAATCACTACTCCTAGAATCCCCAACCCAACTTCTCTGTATCTGCTCATCTAGCCAAACAGTATAAACTAATCATGGGGCAGAATCAGCAGAAAAACTCTGGTAATATGAACAACCAGAGTACATCAACACCCCCAAGGAACAATCTGGCGGACACAACTGAAGATCCTATTGATACACAGATGGCTGAGATGTCACAGACTGAATTCAGAATTTGGATTGCAAATAAGATCAATAAAACAGAGGAAAAGTTGGAATTAGAAATTCAGGGAGCATTTCAAAAATTGTCTCAAGAATTCAAAGATAAAATCACCAAAGATTTTGAAACATTGAGACAAGAATTTGCAGCCCTCAAACATCTGAGAAATACAGTAGAATCCCTCAGTAACAGAACGGAACAAGCAGAAGAAAGGATTTCTGACATTGAAGACAAACCTTTCAAATGCACCCAAACATTCAAAGAAGAAGAGAAATGGAGAGCAAAAACAGATCATTCTCTCAGAGAGCTCTGGGATAATTCAAAGAAAACGAATCTTCACCTTTTAGGGATCCCTGAAAGCAACGAAGTGGCTTCACAAGGCACAGAGTCTCTTCTTCATGAGATTATGAAAGAAAACTTTCCAGACATGCCAAGAGATTCTGAAATTCAGATAGTAGACAGTTTCAGAACCCCAGCATGATTCAACCCAAATAAGATATCCCCCAGGCACATCATAATTAACTTCATTAAAGTCAATATGAAGGAGAAAATTCTGAAAGCAGCCAGACGTAAGAAAACCATAACCTACAAGGGGAAGAATATTAGAATAGCTGCAGATCTCTCTGCTCAAACCTTTCAAGCTAGAAGAGGATGGTCATCAACTTTTATTCTCCTAAAACAAAATAACTTTCAACCCAGGATCCTGTATCCAGCTAAACTGAGTTTCATTTCTGATGGAGAAATTAAATACTTTCATTACATCCACATGTTGAAGAAATTTGCCATAACTAAACCAACTCTCCAGGATATTCTCAGACCTATCCTCCAAAATGACCAGCATAATCCTCCAACACAAAAATAAACTCACTCAGAAACTTTTGATCAAATTGCAACTTCCACAGTGGCAAAAGGATTAAAAATGTCCACTGGACTTTCAAAAGGTTTATCAATATTGTAAATTAATGTGAATGGCTTAAATTGTCCTCTAAAGAGGCACAGGTTGGCTGACTGGATACAAAAACTCAGGCCAGATATCTGCTGCATATAAGAATCTCATGTTACCTTAAAAGATAAATATAGACTCAAGGTGAAGGGATGGTCATCTATATTCCAGGCAACTGGAAAGCACAAAATAGCAGGTGTTGCAATCTTATTTGCAGATACAATAGGCTTTACACCAACCAAAGTAAGGAAGGATAAGGATGGACACTTCATATTTGTTAAGAGTAATACTCAATATGATGATATTTCAATTATTAATATTTATGCACCCAACCAGAATGTACCTCAATTTATAAGCGAAACTCTAACAGACATGAGCAACTTGATTTCCTCCAGCTCCACAGTAGTCAGAGATTTTAACACTCCTTTAGCAGTGTTGGATAGATCCTCCAATAAGAAGCTAAGCAGAGAAATTTTAGATTTAAACTTAACCATTCAACATTTGGATTTAACAGATATCTACAGAACATTTCATCCCAACAAAACTGAATACACATTCTTCTCATCAGCCCACAGAACATACTCCAAAATCAATCACATCTTAGGTCACATATCTAACATCAAGAAATTTAAAAGAGAAGAAATTATTCCTTGCATCTTCTCAGACCATCATGGAATAAAAGTTGAACTCAATAACAACAGGAATCTGCATACTCATACAAAAACCTGGAAGCTAAATAACCTTATGCTGAATGATAGATGGGTCATAGATGAGAATAAGAAGAAAATTACCAAATTGTTGGAACAAAATGACAATAAAGACATGAATTATCAGAACCTCTGGAATACTGAAAAGGCAGTCCTAAGAGGGAAATTCATAGCACTGTAAGTCTTCTGCAAGAGAACAGAAAGAGAGGAAATTAACAACTTAATGGGACAGCTCAAGCAACTGGAAAAGGAAGAACATTCCAATCCCAAACCAAGCACAAGAAAATAAATAACCAAAATCAGAGCAGAATTAAATGAAATTGAAAACAAAAGAATCATACAACAGATCAATAAATCAAAAAGTTGGTTTTTGAAAAGGTCAATAAAATAGATAAACCTTTGGCTAACCTAACCAGGAAAAAAAGAGTAAAATCTCTAATTTCATCAATCAGAAACGGTAAAGATGAAATAGTAACATACTCCTCAGAAATTCAGAAAATCCTTAACGAATATTACAAGAAACTTTACTCTCAGAAATATAAAAATTTGAAGGAAATTGACAAATACTTGGAAGCACACCACCTTCCATGACTTAGCCAGAATCAAGTGGAAATATTGAACAGGCCTATATCAAGTTCTGAAATAGCATCAACTATACAAAATCTCCCTAAAAAGAAAAGCCCAGACCAGATGGTTTCACATCAGAATTCTACCAAACCTTTAAAGAGGAACTAGAACCTATATTACTCAACCTTTTCCAAAATATAGAAAAAAGAAGGAATACTACCCAACACATTATACGAAGCAAACATCACCTTGGATCCCCAAACCAGGAAAAGACCCAACAAGAAAAGAAAATTATAGACCACTATCACTAATGAATATTGATGGAAAAATATTCAATAAGATCCTAACAAACAGAATCCAGCAACACATCAAGCAAATTATACACCTTGATCAAGTGGGCTTTATCCCAGGGTCTCAAAAGCTGGTTCAATATACATAAATCTATAAATGTAATTTAGCACATAAACAAATTAAAAAATAAAGACCATATGATTCTCTCAATTGATGCAGAAAAAGCTTTTGATAATATCCACCATCCCTTCATGATCAGAACACTCAAGAAAATTGGTATAGAAGGAACACTTCTTAAACTAATAGAGGACATCTACAGCAAACCTACAGCCAATATCATATTGAATGGAGTTAAATTGAAATCATTTCCATTTAGATCAGGAACAAGGCAAGGTTGCCCATTGTCTCCATTGCTCTTTAACATTGTAATGGAAGTTTTAGCCATTGAAATTAGGGAAGAAAAGGTGATCAAGGGTATCTATATAGAGTAAGAATAGATCAAACTTTCACTCTTAGCAGATGATATGATTGTATATCTGGAAAGCACCAGGGATTCTACTACAAAACTTTTAGAAGTGATGAAGGAATACAGCAGTGTCTCAGGATACAAAATCAACACTCATAAATCTGTAGCCTTTATATATACCAACAATAG
>CAUYRH010139560.1:0-28593 GCA_963574655.1 Perodicticus potto
GAAATCTCTCCCACTACCAGGAGCTTTGGTGTTTTCTGTATTCTTTTCTGTAAATCAATTCTGTCTTATCACGGATGGGTGGGGGGGGGGAAATAATGTAATGAAGAATAATAAAATACATGTATTTAAAAAAAAAAAAAAAATTAGCCAGGCACAGTAGCACATACTCGTAGTCCCAGCTACTTGGAAGGCTAAGGTAGGGGGAATGCTTGAGCACAGAAGTTTGAAGTCACAGTGATCTATGATGATGCCACTCCAGCCAGGGTGACAGAGAGTCATGATTTACTGATTTACAGAGTCATCATATTTTTTGATATCCTTCTCAAAAAATATATACAGGGGCTTGGCGTCCATAGCTCAGTGTTTAGGGTGCTAGCCACATACACCGAGACAGGCGGGTTCAAACCCATCCAGGGCCTGCTAGACGACGATAACAACTGCAACAACAACAAAAACAAAATAGCCAGGCGTTGTGGCGGGTGCCTGCAGTCCCAGCTACTTGGGAGGATGAGGCAAGAGAATCGCTTACGCCCAAGAGTTTGAGGTTGCTGTGAGCTGTGACACAACGGCATTGTACCGAGGGCAACTTCGGTAAGACTCTGTCTCAAAAAAACAAAGTGTGTTTATATATATGTGTATGTGTGTATAGTACCAAAAAATTATATACAAATTTTAAGAAAGGAAATAACTGTATTAAAATTGTTATACTCCTATTATAAGAGGGTCTTTATCCAACACAAGCAATCAGTGTAACCTGGTTCTTTGTACCCTCAATGAATCCCCAACAATAAAAAAAAAATTCTAATACTCAAGTCATATTTGACTTCTGCAATAACAAGAGATACAACATACATTATACAAGATAACAGATATTATTGGTATATATTAAGTATTACAATTTTATTACATTTCTTTCTTTCTTTTTTTTTTTTTTGTAGAGACAGAGTCTCACTTTATTGCCCTCGGTAGAGTACAGTGGCATCACCCAGCTCATAGCAACCTCCAACTCCTGGGCTTAGGCCATTCTCTTGCCTCAGCCTCCCAAATAGCTGGGACTACAAGTGCTGACCACAACGCCCGGCTATTTTTTTTTGTTGCAGTTTGGCTGGGCCGGGTTTGAACCCACTACCCTCAGTATATGGGGCGGGTGCCCTACCCACTGAGCCACAGGTGCCACCCCATTTTTTTCCTTTTTTAAAATGTGTATACAGGCAGGATAAGGTGGCTCACGCCTGTAATCCCAGCACTCTGGGAGGCTGAGGCAGGTTGACTGCCTGAGCTCACAGATTTCAAGACCACCTTGAGCAAGAGCAAGACCTTGTCTCTTAAATAGCTGGGTGTTGTGGTGGACACCTGTAGTCCCAGCTACTTGGGAGGCTGAGGCAAGAGATTCACCCAAGAGTTTGAGGTTGCTGTGAACTATGATGCCATGGCACTCCACCAAGGGCCACAAAGTGAAACCCTGTCTCCAAAAAAAAATGTGTATACAAACACCTCTGTATATCTATTGAATCTATGGCTAATCAATTGTTAGTGTTGCCCTTTCTATAATCTTTACAACAGCTCTTGGACTATCTTGCTCCTCTTTTTCCCCCAAACTAAAATATTTTAAATTACCCCTTTCTCTGTTTTTTTTTTTTTTTAATTGAGACACAGTCTAACTTTATCACCCTTAGTAGAGTGCTGTGGTGTCCTAGCTCACAGCTACCTCAAACTCTCGGGGCTCAAGCTATTCTCTTGGGGTGGTGCCTGTGGCTCAGTGGGTAGGGCACAAACCCCAAATACCGAGGGTTGTGAGTTCGAAACCAGCCCCAGCCAAACTGCAACAAAAAATAGCCAGACGTTGTGGCAAGTGCCTGTAGTGCCAGCTACTCAGGAGGCTGAGGCAAGAGAATCGCCTAAGCCCAGGAGTTGGAGGTTGCTGTGAGCTGTGACGCCACGGCACTCTACCAAGGGCAATAAAGTGAGACTCTGTCTCTAAAAAGAAGCTATTCTCTTGCCTCAGCCTCCCAAGTAGCTGGGACTACAGGTGCCCACCACAAGGCCCAGGTTTTTGTTTTTGTTTTTGTTTAGCAGGCCCGGGCTGGGTTCAAACTCACCAGCCCCAAAGCATGTGGCTGGCGCCCTAACCACCCAGCTACGGGCGCCCCTAGCCCTTTCTGTTTTGATTGAACTCAAAAATGTTTTTACTGTGTGTGATTAACATGTTTACCAAATAAAACTTGCTGACTTCCTGATTTGAGGTGCAGTATACTTATACTATTGTGGTACTCAAAAACAAAAGTGTCTCTTTAAATGTACTAACTAGTACTAATAAAAGCTAATATTTACAGAGAACTTACTGTGTACCAGGCAGCGTCCTGAGCATTTCACAGATTTTAACTCTCATAATCCTATGAGATGGATACCTATTATTATTCCCATTTTATAGATAAACTGAAGCACAGAGATATTAAATACAGTAGAATCTCCATAGTTGACCACTATACCTACATTGACCACCTCCTTAAGTTGACCTACTTGACCAGACATGTACCACATGTATCAGTACAGTAGGCCTAGTTCCTTATTTGACAGCCTCTGTATGTTCACCAGTTCGTTACAGTCCCTTGGGTGGTCAATATACAGAGGTTCTACTGTAGTTTGCCCTAATTCATACCTAGCAAGTGAAGGAGCTATTATTCAGACCCAGACAGTTTGGCTCCTGAATCTCCCTTAACTATTAAGCCATACCCTGGAATTCTAGATAGAGTTTCTTTTCTTTCCTTTTCTTTCCTTTCCTTTTTCCTTTCCTTTTTCCTTTCCTTTTTCCTTTCCTTTCCTTTTTCCTTTCCCTTCCTCTTTCCTTTCCTTTGTCCTTTCCTTTCCTTTCTCCTTTCCTTTCCTTTCCTCTTTCCTTTCCTCTTTCCTTTCCTCTTTCCTTTCCTTTCCTTTCCTTTCCTTGTCTCACTCTGTCACCCTTGGTAGAGTTCTGTGACATCACAGCTAACAGCAACCTCCAGCTCTTGCCTAGGCCTCCCGAGGAGCTGGGACTACAGGTGCCTGCCACAACGCCTAGCTATTTTTTGTTTGCAGTTTGGCCGGGGCTGAGTTCAAACCCACCACCCTTGGTATATGGGACTGGTGCCCTACTCACTGAGCCACAGGCGCCGCCCCTAGATATTGTTTCTTACCTCAAACTATCCCAGTGGCTGTACAGAGGTTTAGTGTGTGCCCAGGGACCTGGCAAAGACTCACTGCCATCTCTGTTCTGTTGGGGTGACCTTCTTTGGCTTTACCAGTGTATCTGCTGTCCCTGCATTCCTTTAAGAGAGCATCACACAGAGCTCGTGCTGCCTTTAATTTCAATATAAGGCAGCTAACCGTAGCTTCAGTTTTCTCTGAATCTAGGACAGATGTTTTCACACCCACTAGAATCCTCGTAATTACAGACAGGCTGAGAGGCCAGCTGGGGGACTTGGCCATTGATGGGTACATTTTGTTTTTGTTTTTTTTCTAGGCAAGGGTGGTGGAGCAATCATTTGTTCATCAAGCACTGTTTTGGGTGTGTTAGTTTTTCTCTTAGAAGCAGATATCAAGAAGAGTTTATTTAGATATTCCAAGAGATGTATTGGTTAAAACACCTGTGAACAGAGGAAGGCAGGGAGCATCTCCACAGCAGATGCTGGGCTGACACTCATGAAAGGGGGAGGCAGGAAGTAGAACTAGACTGCAGCGCGGTGCTGGGACAATCCCGGCCCAGTCAGGGTAGGTTCTCAGCCACAGCCCATGTCTCACAGGAACAGGCCTGTGTTAGTGCTCCTGCCAGTAACAGAACTGCTCAGGAGACCTGCATCCTCCCTGTGACCGGGGGCGGGCAGCTGGGGCTGTCAGTAAGTGGTGTGCCCACGTCGGGAGAGCCACACTGAGGATCAAGGGTGAACAGGATATGTAGGTTCAGACTCTTTAGAGAAGCTTACAATAAAGTGGGAAGAGACAGATCAAAAACAAAATGTTTAAGTGGTAGCAGTGTTTGGGTGAAAATAAGGTATGGTAATATGACAAGGAATGCCTGGAAGGCCATTTAGGTCAGGATCCTGGTGGTCAGGAAAGGCTTCTTTGGGTTTTGGTTTCTTTATTAGTCATATGAAGATAGTTTTGTCTTTAATTCCACTGATACCTGTGTAGTAGTAGTATTTTGTAATTTCTCATCTAACCTCTATACCTCACATTGAGCTGCCTAATGGAATGAACCCTCAACTTGGTGTGAAAAAGACAGGTTTCAATCCTGGCTTGGGTACTTCCTAATGTTACTCTGTAACATCGAATAAGTCATTTTATTTCTCTCTGTCTTTGTCTCTTCAGATGTTAAATGAAATTGTAAAGATCACTGCCTTGCCAGTTTTTCAGCATTGTTAGAAATGTCAACATTGCTGAGAATAACCTGAAATTAGAAAATAATTTTTTAAATTCCTTTAATAATAGTGTCAAAAATTAAAATACTTAGGAATCAGTTTAACAAAAAGCATGCCATATCTCTATACAGAAAACAACAAAACATTATTGGAAAAATTAAAGAAGACCCAGTAATTAGAGAGAGATATTATGTTGGTGGTGAAGACTCAATATGTCACTTCTCCCCAGATTGATCTATAGAGTCATTCTAATCTCTGTCATAATCTTGGCAGGCTGTATTTGTACAAATTAGTTGATGTCAAAGAAAATTACTATATACGCGTATAAAAATATTATTATTTATCAAAATAACATGTTAAGAATAATACAATTTTAATACTGGACTTTTTAGAGAACTTTATGGAACTATGCAGATTACTAGATAAACGCTCTTTTCATTTTCCTTAGAAATAGAAAAGTGGCCAGGGATGGTGGCTCACGCCTATAGTTCTAGCACTTTGAGAGGCTAAGGCTGGTGGATTACTTGAGCGCAATACTATATAAATTAATAGGTATAGGTGTGTTCTAATAAAACTTTACTTATAAAAATAGATTTCACTTATGGACATCAGTTATTCTAACTGAATAATATGCCTAGGCAGGCCGCCTCAGTATATATAGTTTCAGTGTGTTGGCCCTCCTAGAGGTGTTATAAAGGCAGCTCTCACTTTTGAACCCCAATTTAAGAACAAAAAACCTAGAGATGCTGAGACATCAAAATGTGGTGGCTCAACACTTGTAATCTTAGCACTGAGAGGCTGAGGCAAGAGGAGCTCAGGAGTTTGAGACCAGCCTGAGCAAGAATGAAATCCCATCTCTACTAAAAACAGAAAAACTAGCCAGGCATTATGGCAGGCACCTGTAGTCCCAGCTACACAGGAGGCTGAGGCAGGAAGATCACTTGAACCCAGGGGTTTGAGGTTGCTGTGAGCTAGGCTGATGCCCTGAAACTCTAGCCTGGACAACAGACTGAGACCCTGTCTTAAAAAAAGAAAACATACGGCAGCACCTATGGCTCAAAGGAGTAGGGCACTGGCCCCATATGCCGGAGGTGACCGGTTCAAACCCAGCCCCAGCCAAAAACTGCAAAAAAAAAAAAAAAAAAGAAAAAACATAAAAGTGGAAGACAAGTATGAAAGCTACAAATGTAAAGCCAGGAGATTACTTAGACCCTGGGACTGAAGGCAGGGACTGAGAAAGAACTGCCAGCTGCAAGGTAGGTCCTGCCAGGCTTTCTGTCCCTGATGTTCTCTGTTCACCACACAAAGGCCAGTTGACCTCATTTGTACCTTCTGGGACAATCCTGGCTCCAGTTAAGCTCTGAATGTCTATGAATATAGAGTTAAATATCTTCTTCCATGCTAGGTTACCTCCCACACTGAAGGGCTGAGGAACAAATACCTCAGCGTTATGTGCAGGGACTTCGGTATTTCTTATTCCCTAAAACAACTCTATAGGTAGCTGTTTTACAGTTTAGGACCCTTGGATTATACCAAACTGAAGTTTCACAGCTAGTAATCTGTGGTTGTTCCTTTCCTGGTACCACACTGCTTCTCCTGAAGCCAAAGTTTTACTTTAGATAATTCAACAGATTCCCTAATTCTCTAGCTGGAGCTCTCTACATCCAGCCTCACCATCTATACTAGGTGAGTTTGAGGGACAGTATTACTCTTTTGATTATTGCCACTGATGATGATTCTTTTTTTTTTTGAGACAGAGCCTCAAGCTGTCACCCTGGATAGAATGCTGTGGCATCACAGCTCACAGCAACCTCCAATTCCTGGGCTCAAGTGAGTCTCCTACCTCCGCCACCCAAGTAGCTGGGACTGCAGGCGCCCGCCACAACGCCCGGCCATATTTTGGTTGCAGCCGTCATTGTTGTTTGGCGGGCCCGGGCTGGATTCGAACCCGCCAGCTCAGGTGTACGTGGCTGGCGCCTTATCCCGTTGAGCCACAGGCGCCGAGCCGATGATGATTCTTGATGTACATGTAACTGTAACGTCTGATGCTCATGTTTTATACCAATTGCCAGTTGTCTCTTATTAGTGAGATTTGCTATGAAAAGGAGAAGGGAAAGCTTACCTCTTGTGAAGTTGGTGAGCTAAAAAAATATGGGAATATATTTTTGATATTTTTATGGAAAGGTTATAAGGTTCAAATGCATCATTAACATGTGGATTTATGGTACCCACTAAAGCAGTGGTTCTCAACCTTCCTAATATCTCCTATTACCGTGGCCCTTTAATACAGTTCCTCATGTTGTGGTGACCCCCTAACCATAAAATTGTTTTTGTTGCTACTTCATAACTGTAATTTTGTTACTGTTATGAATCATAATGTAAATATCTAATATGCAGGATGTATTTTCATTGTTACAAAGGGGTCGTGACCCACAGGTTGAGAACAACTGCACTAGATGGATTGGTTCCTGTGAGAATACTATTGGGTCCCAAAGTGCCTTGGAGGAAGGCTGAAGTACTGTCCTGAATGTAAATTTTTTCTTTTCAACTGTGATACCATGTATAAGCTCACAGAGCAAGAACCAGCTCAATAGTATCTACAGTATGTGCTCCTAACCATGAGAAAATGACAAGAGTAATCATTTCATATAGGAATGAACGCCTGGAGAGACCAACCCAAGCCCCACACAAAGGAGCAGGGGAAAGATCTGCCAGGACTAAGATGTGGGAAGGTGTAAACAAAGCTTGTAGCCTGGTGTCTCTCAACTGAACAGGACAGTGCATGGCTAAACAAGGACTTGGTGTCCAAAAACAGAAACATACACAACCCAGAAAACCTCACTAAATGATTTTTTAATTTAAAAATTTTTTCCATCCTGAAGAACAGTTTATTTACATTTGGATCCTAGAGTTAGTTGTCCTTCTTCTGACCCAGGGAGGAAAGATTACAACAGAAGTTACTTCCATAGTGTGTATGTTGAACATCTTTTTATTCTAAGCATTTGCTAGACATAGAATATTGTGCTGAATACCATAAGAGAGAAAGAGATGGTCTAGATCCTGACTTCTGTTTTCCCTCAGTCTCATTTCATATGACAGATTCATGCATTCCCAACTAAAATAAATGGCAAAATTAAGTACTATAAAAAGTGTAGGGTGGTGCCTCTGGCTCAGTGAGTAGAGTGCCGGCCCCATATACTGAAGGTGGCGAGTTCAAACCCAGCCCCGGCCAAACTGCAACAAAAAAATAGCTGGGCATTGTGGCGGGCACCTGTCATCCCAGCTACTCGGGAGGCTGAGGCAAGAGAATCGCCTAACCTCAGGAGTTAGAGGTTGCTGTGAGCTATGATGCCACAGCACTCTACCAGGGGTGACAAAGTGAGACTCTGTCTCAAAAAAAAATAAAATAAAATAAAAATAAAAAGTGTAGAGGAAGGTATGATTAATTCTAACTGGAGGCCTTACTGAAGGCAAGGCATTTGCATCTCTAAAATGAGATGCCCTGGGGCAAAGAGGGTGAACAGGGACTGTGCCCTGATGTGATGCTGCAGCCACCCTGGCTCTTTACTCTGTGCCCTTTACAGAATCAGTTTCTGCTAATGTATACAGTGAGATCACATGCATCAAGGTCAGGATGTTCTGGCTGGCTCCCCCAAGCTCTGAGATGGTGTTCTTGGAGTCTTCCTTGGATGGAAGAGGGAAATTACAGTCCCAGAAAGTCCTCATGGGAGCTCATGTTACTGCCTGTCTCTACCTCTTCCTTTTTTCTTCTTCTGCTTTATAGTTTTTATAAACACTAGGAAACTTATATTTTTGAACTTGAATTATTTATGCTAGTCTTTAGTACTTTGATCCAGCCAATGTTTACTTAACTATGCAAATATGCGTAACATTATAAACTCACACCAAAATAATGGATCTGCTCTGCCAGTGTCCTGGTAATCAGATCTCATGATTTCATTGCCTTCCTCACACACACATTTTAGAGAATACATCTTTCTTTGGCTTCAGGGGAAGCCCCCTGGGACTGGGAGATCTGAATTTTGATTCCAGGTTTCACTTCTGACCCACTTTGTGGCCTTCAACAAGTAGCCTTACTTCTCTGGGCTACAGTTTCTCACACTGTAGCTGAAAGATTTTAGGAAGTGGGAGAAAGGTGACCCTTCCAATTACTATATTATATGCATTGGCCTTATATTTATGAATTTCTTCTAACTATGATATATGCCAGAAGTTTTTGAGAATTATTCCTTCAGGCTTGTGACTATGTTAAAATGACCAGCTGTGGATCCAATCTCACCCTCAGTGCTTGTCAGTGTGTTTTTAGAATTCTCCACTCATCCAATTCTTGTTTTTCTTTTCGTTTTGGCTGGGGCCAAGTTTGAACCCACCACCTCTGGCATATGGGGCCGGCGCCCTACTCCCTTGAGCCACAGGCGCCACCCTTTTTTTTTTTTTCTTTTTTGAGACAGAGCCTCAAGTTGTCGCCCTGGGTGGAGTGTGAAGTGTGGTGGCATCACCACTCACAGCAACCTCCAAATCCTGGGTTTTAAGCAATTCTCTTGCCTCAACCTCCCAAGTAACTGGGACTACAGGTGCCCACCAAACACTCAGCTATTTTTTTATTGTACTTGTCATTGTTGTTTTGCAGGCCTGGGCTGGATTCCAACCCACCAGCTCTGGTGTATGTGGCTGGCGCCTTAGCTGCTTGAGCTACAGGCACCAAGCCTAATCTTTGTTTTTCAATTAGCTTTCTTCAGGGACTGGGCACCCCTTAGAATCCTACACCATTCTGTTTTCAAAATTCTTTCATCAATCATCCTCTCCCCATTTAGAACCCTTAGAATTTTACCACCATTCTGCTTCTAGTAATAAATGATGGGACAGGTGTCAAGCCACCAGCCACTTCTTGAGTATTTAATAATTCCTATTGAAGGCGGTGCCTATGGTTCAGTGAGTAGGGTGCCGGCCCCATATACCAAGAGTGGCAGGTTCAAACCCAGCCCCAGCCAAACTGCAACAAAAAAATAGCCGAGCGTTCTGGCAGGTGCCTGTAGTCCCAGCTACTTGGGAGGCTGAGGCAAAAGAATCGCCTAAGCCCAAGAGCTGGAGGTTGCTGTGAGCTGTGACGTCACAGCACTCTACCGAGGGCGACAAAGTTTCCTGTCTCTACAAAAAAAAATAATAATAATAATATAATAATTATAATTCCTGTTGAGCTATATTTTATATCATAAAATCCTCTAAAGAACTCTATAGAGTGGGTGTTCTCTTTGGCATTTGACAATGTGAGAAATGAGATACAAAGAGATTTAAAGTTTGCCCAAGGCCCTGTAATAAAATAGTTTCAGAACCTGTTTCTGAGAAATCCACAGCAGGGTTATTTTTGTTACACTTTGTTCCTTTGGAGTTGGCCATCAATGATGTGAGAGGCCAGTGACAACATGGATGGTTTTCAATTTATAATTCTGATAATAGAAATGTTACCAGGCTCAGCGCCTGTAGCTCAGCAGCTAGGGCACCAGTCACATACACTGGAGCTAGCAGGTTCAAACCCAGCCCAGGCCTATCAAACAACAATGACAACTACAGCTAAAAAATAGCTGGGCATTGTGGCGGGTGCCTGCACTGAGGCAAGAGAATGGCCTAAGCCCAGGAGTTGGAGATTGCTGTGAGCTGTGATGCCACGGCACTCTACCGAGGGCGACATACTGAGAATCTGTCTCCAAAAAAAAAAACATGTTACCAGACAAAGAGGGTCCGGCTGCCTGTCACTGTCCAGCCAATATACAGAGACTGGGTTTAGGTCCAAACAAGCTTTTGTTGTCACAAGGCCAGCAATTCTGGAGAACAGCAAGAGTAGCCTCTCAATTCTGTTCTGCCTCAGTTACAATTCTAGTAACTTTTATCATGGGAATACCAGGAAATAAGCCTAGAAAATTTTACCTTTATCTGACAGAAAACAACATTAAAGCAGTCTTCGCTCTAATAACACACAACATTTAAACAACGTAAAGATAATTTTCACTTTAACAAAATATCTAAGCAAATCATCAAAGAAAACATATTAAAGTAACCTTTACCAATATCACAACACCTGTTGTTTATGTGTGACTACTTCCTCAAAGTCTCCTGAGATAAACACCACAATCATGGTGAAACCTTAACTAGGTAAGGGGAGGGAGAGGCGGGGGTTAGCTTCTCTGACTCCATCTTGCAGACCGCTTTTTGGGCCTCACAAAGATTTTTGGAAGTATTTATTCTTGTATTTGCCTTTCAGAGTATACTTTATCCTTTTGTCAGTAGATCCTAGCCCTTCTACCTCTGTCTCAGAATTAAGAACTAGAGATGGATCATAATCTAAATCTTAGTGTAAATATGACTCATTTGGTTTCAGGTGGGACAAGTTCTCTGTTTCCCAAAATAATTCCCAAAAATAATTTTGATGTGTATCCTTGATCCTAATCCAAGTTCTTCCTTTTATAAATTTTATGAATAGAGACAAGGCCTAGGAAGATGAAATGGCATGCCCGGATTCACACAGTCCATAGGCAGTAATAGTAATACCATTTGCCTCATAGGGATTTCCTGGGAACCTCTTCCCAGGTGAAAAGAATTGACTTTAAAGACAGATCTGTCTCAGATCTAAGCGCTGCTGCTATCTAGTTGTGTGGTGGGAGAATTCATTATTGACTTATCTTTGCCTTTGTTTCTTTATTCCTACCCCCAAAAATGTCTGTGTCTCACAAAGTAGACTGGAGATGCATGGCAGGTGCTAGTAAACGGCAGCTGTGATGATTATACTCAGTATTGTCCTATTTGTTCTCATTAATTCCCCATTCAACAGCTAGCTGAATTCCCCATAGTTATAGTTGACTAAAATAGTGACAGTTGCCTTTCAAGCATCCATCATGGCTTGGAAAGTGACTCATACCTCTGGACAAATATCAGGGCCTCAACTAGGTCTGTGTGTTCTCCAGGAATAAGAGCAAGAAAAATGGCTAAGTACTATGCTAAGTGCTTTGTATGAAATGGCCTCTAATCCTCACAGCAGCCCTACAAAGTATTAATTTTCCCTGTTGAACAAGTGAGAATCAAAGAGATTTGTTAACATGTCCAAGGCCACAGAGTGAGGAGTTAGCAGAGCCTGGCTTTAACTCCAGCCCAGGCTCCAACACACTCTTTGGTCTACCACTTGATGGGTTCTGAGACCCACTGAGGCTTGAGCGTGGGGATTTTGGGAGAAAAGGATAAAGATAAAAGGGCATCGAGATAAGGGAACTAGTCATTATTTGACCATTTGGCCAGTCGTCTTTTCCAGAAACTCCCGCCAACCTCCCCTTTCCTGCTCCTGTTATCACTAGCCAGTTGGTGGCTGGGCTGCCCTGGGCTGGGCTGCTCTGCTAAAATCCTTCAGGGCTTTCCTGTTCTAGAGTTTTGCAATAAGGTGGGAGGAGTGTTTGTATGCTGGGCAGGCTTCCCGGGGGTGATTGTGGAAAGGAAGGGGAATGATTTTGTAGAGACCTAAAAAGAAGCCAGGAAGAAAAGGAAAAAATAAAACCCTGTTTAAGAGAAAACATATTGACTCAGGCATTTGTGGGCATTATCTTTAGTCTAGACTTGGAGATAGACAAGCAGGCCAGGAGTCTAGAAACCTCTCTTTCCTTCTTGCTATATAATTGACCTTCCTAATGACTCAAGACACATCATTATAACAGCCTTATTACTGCAAAGTACCAGGAACAGCCCAACCACATTGTTTAATGTTTTCCTTTATTTTTACCATTCTTTTCTTCCCTCAAGGGGTACTCAGGCAATGAAAACAAATTATATTAAGGTTTTATGCATGTGCATAGATTTGCTTTCACACCCTTATCTTATGCAACTCTTAAAACCACCCAGTGAGACAAATCAGTAGGCCAGGGATTATGCTCCCAAACGTGATAGGTATGAATGGAAGCTCTGAGAGACCTGTGTATGATCATACAGCTAGTTAGCGGCAGAATTGGAACCGTATTCTTGGGTCCTCTGACTCTTGCCGTGTGCATGAGGATCACTCACTGGGAATAAAATTTCAACCCACTTGGCACTTTTGACTCCAAACCTGTATTCTTGCTATTTTGGTTTACTGAAATTCACACTGCCTTGCTGTGATTATGGGGTGAAGGCCTGAACAGTGGGGTTGGGCCAAGGTAAAGAGGTGATATAGGGAATTGAAGGTAGGAAAGGGAGAACGTCTCTTACTCTAACAAACTCCAGTGAAGATGTTGTATTAAAACTGGTTCTATTTTCTCTTCAGAGGGTAAATAAAGAATAAAAGTCAGATGTGTTTTATTAAACTACCCCAATTTCTTGCATACTTAACATTTCATACTTTGCAAAGGGCTTAGAGTGGGTGTTGGGGGTTTGGGCCCATTTAAAGTGTATAGATCAGTGTTTTAGTATATTCATGGTGTTGTGCAACCATCAGTACAATCTAATTTTATAACTCTCTATCACCCCCCAAAGAAACCATGTAGTCATTAGCAGTCACTTCCCATTCCCATTAGCAACCACTTTTCATTCTCTTGTCCTTATCCCAGCACTAGGCAACCACTAATCTACTTTCTACCTCTATATTTACCAACTTTGGACATTTCATATAAATGGAATCTGGCTTCTTTTCATGTAACATAATGTTTTCAAGATACATACATGTTATAACTTGTGTAAGTACTTTCATTCTTTTTACTGGTGAATCACATTCCATTGTATAAGATATCACATATTTTATTTATTGATTACTTGATGAGCATTTGGGTTGTTTCTATCTTTTGCCTATTATGAAAAAATGTTGCTATGAACATTTGTACTCTTTTTCGTTCAGATATGCTTATATTTCTCTAGGGTATATACCTACAAGTGACCTACCTACTGCTAGGTCATGTTAATAACTGTGTTAATTTTTTGAAGATCTGTCAAACTGCATGTGTATATTTATTGCGTTACTGAGATATATTTCCCATACCATAAAATTCACCCATTTAAAGTATACATATCAGGCCAGGTGCAGTGACTCATGCCTGTAATTTTTTTTTGTTTTTTTTTTTTTTGAGACAGTCTTATTTTGTTGCCCTTAGTAGAGTGCCATGGTGTCATACCTCACAGCAACCTCAAACTCTTGGGCTTAAGCGATTCTCTTGCCTCAGCCTCGGAAGTAGCTGAGACCACAGGCACTTGCCACAGTGCCTGGCTATTTGTTGTTCTTGTTGTTGCTATTGTTGTTGTTATCGTTGTTTAGCAGGCCTGGGCCAGGTTTGAAGCCACCAGCCTGGTGCATGTGGCCAGCACCCTAACCACTGAGCTACAGGTGCCGAGCCTACAAAGCATATTTAGAGGATTGTGCAACCATCACCAAAATCTAAATTCAGAGGTTTCTAAAATCTAATTTTAGAAACTTGTTATTACCCCGCAAAGAAACCCCACACTCATTATTTATTTATTTATTTTAATGAGGCAGAGTCTCACAATGTTGCCTTCAGTAGAGGTCACAGCTCACAGCAACCTCCAACTCCTGGGCTTATGCGATTCTCTTGCCTCAGCCTCCCAAGTAGCTGGGACTACAGGCTCTCACTACAATGCCCCGCTGTTTTTTTGTCGCAGTGGTCACTGTTGTTTAGCAGGCCTGGGCTGGGTTCGAACCTGCCAGCCCTGGTGTTTATGGCCAGTGCCCTACTTCAATGAGCTGCGGGTGCTGCCCCCCATACTCATTAGACCTCACTTTTCATTTCTGCTCCCCCCATGCCTGCTCCTAGGCAGCCACTAATCTATTTTCTGTCTCTGTGGATTTACCTATTCCAGATGTTTCACATAAGTGAAATCGTGTGTTCTGTGGTCTTTCATGACTGACTTCTTTCACTTACCATAATATTATGAAGGTTCATCAAAATAGCATAAAGCAGTATTTCATTCATTTCTATGGCTGACTAATATTTCATTATATGGATATGTTACATTTTGTTTATTAATCAGTTAGTAGACACCTGGGTAGTTTCTACTTTTGGTTCATGAATAATGTTGCTGTGGACATTCATGTACAAGTTTTTTTGGGGGGGGCAGTAGTACGTGTTTTTTGTTGTTGTTGTTGCTTTTTTGAGACAGAGTTTCATTCTGGTGCCCTCACTAGCGTCTGGTGGCATTATAGCTCACAGCAACCTCAAGTTCTTGGTCTCAAGCAATATTCTTGCCTCAGTTTTTTCTATTTTTAGTAGAGATGGAGTCTTGCTATTGCTCAACCTGGTCTGGAACTCTTGAGCTCAAGCAGTCCACTGACCTTGGCCTCCCAGAGTGCTAGGATTATAGGCGTGTAGTATGTGTTTTAATTCGATGGTCTTATCAACCTTCTATGAGGAAAATACCAGTAGTCCCTTTTTACAGATGAGGCAACTGAAGCTAAGTAATTTGCTCAAGGTGAAATAGCAAGCTAAAGGGAAATCAGGAATTGGGCCAAGTCTGTCAACTTCTGGCCTAATCTATTTTTCTGTTATATATACCACACCATGTAGCTTTTGTTCTATGAAGTGTTTGGACATATTTTTGAAAACCTTAATTATAGGGTATAACACTGAGTGATGACAGAGCCTTGAATCACAGTAGTTCCAGGCCTAGGAATCATCCCTGTCCAGAATGTGAATGTAAAATGCATCTCAAAGCTTTCAGTGAGCAAAATGAACCAGCAGGGAACATAGTCTAGCTGAAGCTCCTGCTTCCAGCTGATGAGGAGAGGTAGAGCCTCCAGAACTTCGTCCAGAACAGGGAGCTGGACCCCAGGGGAAAGGGTAGGAGAGTACTCTGCCTTCACAGTCCAAAGTGGGAAGAGTTTGTTCTAGAAAACTTGTCTCTGAATTCAACTTTGTAATTATTTTTCCTAAGATAATTAAGAACAACTTGTTTGAAGTTCTAGATTTTATGGTATTATACTGGTTTCTGAAGCTACCATAAAAAGTTACCACAAACTGGGTAGAAGAAAACAATGAAAATTTACTCTCTGGCTCTGCGCCTGTGGCTCAAGCGGCTAAGGCGCTAGCCATATACACCTGAGCTGGCAGATTCAAATCCAGCCCAGGCCCGCCAAACAACAATGACAGCTGCAACCAAAAAATAGCTGGGCGTTGTGGCGGGCGCCTGTAGTCCCAGCTGCTTGGGAGGTAGAGGCAGGAGACTCGCTTGAGCCCAGAAGTTGAAGGTTGCTGTGAGCTGTGATACCACAGCACTCTACCCAGGGTGACAGCTTGAGGCTCTGTCTCAAAAAAGAAAAAAAATTTACTCTCTAATAGTGCTGGAAGCTAGATATCCAAAATTAAAGTATTGGTGGGGTTGGTTCCTTCTGGGTGCTTTAATGGAGAATCTGTGTCTGCTTCTTCTAGTCTCTGGTGGCTGCCAGCAATCCTTGGCATTCCATGGTTTGTAGATACATCACTCCTATCTCTACTGCCCTTATTGCATCACCCTGTGTGGCCCTTTTGTAACTCTTACCTCTTTTCTCTTATTTTTCTTTCTTTCTTTTTTTTTCTTTTCTTTTCTTTTTTTTTTTTTTTAGACAGAGTCTCACTTTGTGCCCTAGGTAGAATGCTGTGGCATCACAGCTCACAGCAACCTCCAACTCTTGGACTCAAGTGATTCTCTTGCCTCAGCCTCCCAAGTAGCTGGGACTACAGGCGCCCATCACAATGCCTGGCTATTTTTAGAGACCGGGTCTCGCTCTGGCTCAGGCTGGTCTCGAACCTGTGAGCTTAGGCAATCCAGCCACCTCAGCCTCCCAGAGTACTAGGATTACAGGTGTGAGCCACTGCTCCCAGCTCCTCTTTTCTCTTATAAGTCCACTAGTTCATTAAATTAGAGGGCCCACCCTGAGCCAGTTACAACCTCCTCTTAACTTCCTCCTATCTACAAATACCTTATTTTCAAATAAAGTCACATTCTGAGGTTCCAGGTGGACATGCGTTTTGGGAGACAGTGTTCACCCAGTATAAGACACCAAAGAATAATCACATAACTTCAGGCAGAGATCTTTTAAAGTTGCAAATGGAAGTGCAATTTTGGCAAGATTTAGTGCCAAAACTGAAAAAACTTTTCTGGAGCTATAGACCATTAGATGGAGCTGGCTGGTTTCATGGACGTGGCTTTATACTAGTCGAATAAACACCCAAGTTTCTGTTGCAAGAGGGCCAAACTCACTTAAACCCTTACTGCAGCTTATTAACAGACCCTTAAATCTGTTCTGATTTTGATCATAAGAAACAGGTATATTTGGAATTAAAAAAAAAATATATATATATATATAAAATATATATATATAATATATAATATTTTATATATATTTTATATATATATAAAAATACCCACTATGTGCTGGCACTATTCTAAGCACCAGATATATAGAAGTATTAGAACATATTTTGACATGTAGGGTTTTCTTTTCTTTTTTTTTTTTTTTTTTTTTGAGACAGATCCTCAAGCTGTCACCCTGGATAGAGTGCAGTGGCATCACAGCTCACAGCAACCTCCAATTCCTGGGCTCAAGTGAGTCTCCTACCTCCGCCTCCCAAGTAGCTGGGACTACAGGTGCTCGCCACAACGCCCGGCTATTTCTTGGTTGCAGCCGTCATTGTTGTTTGGCGGGCCCGGGCTGGATTCGAACCTGCCAGCTCAGGTGTATGTGGCTGGCGCCTTAGCCCGTTGAGCCACAGGCGCCGAGCCGACATGTAGGGTTTTCTAGAGTATATATATATTTTATCCTTATAACTACCCTATATTGATTTGTAAATAAGGAAACTGAAACTCTGGGAGGTGAAGTTACTTCCCTCAGGTCTGCAAGTAATTAGACTTTGTCACAATATGACTTCACAGCCTTAGCCCAAAGCAGAGGGCTATAGAGATACAGCCCAACCATTCAACATAGGGGGCATGGAGGATGCATCGGATGACAAACTGGGATAAGTAATTTGTGTCAAAGTAACCTTTCTTCTCAGACTGAGGATTGTGGACTTTATTCTGAAGGCAATTAGGAGTCACTGAACGTTACTGAGGGAGTAGTGACTTATGCCGTATACTTTGTTTGATCAACACTTATTTATTGAGTTGTGTCACACACTGGGCTTAATGCTAAGGATAAAACCATTACAGAAGAATCCCTGCCCTCACTGAGCTTATTACAGCCTAATGTATGAAGTAACGAAAGGGAGGTTGGTATTTTCTTATAATCCATTTGAAACACAAGGAAGTATGGGTAAGAAACAAATTTAAATAAGCAGGAAAACAGTTGTTTTTAACTTTATTCAAATTAATATGAGAATACTGTTCTCACTTCCAGAGCAAAGTTGCATCTGTAGAAGAGTCCCTCACCTAGGGGGCGTGTTATATACCCTGACAGTGTGCACAATAGGTGAGATCCCACCTCATGCTCTCCCTCTTCCTGCCAATTGTCCTCCCCCCTTCCCTCTTCCCTCTACCCCCGAACTGGTCTATAATAATGTTTTACTGTTCTTATGAACATGTAATTGTTTTTTTTTTTTGAGACAGAGTCTCAAGCTGTCATCCTTGGTAGAGTGCCCTGGCATCAACAGCTCACAGCAACCTCAAACTCCTGGGCTCAAGTAATTCTCTTGCCTCAGCCTCCCAAGCAGCTGGGACTACAGGCTCCCGCCACAATGCCCAGCTCTTTTTGGTTGCAGTTGCCATTGTTGTTTAATTGCCCTGGGCCGGGTTCCAACCCACCACCCTCAGTGTATGTGGCTGGCATTGTAACCACTGTACTACAGGCACCCAGCTGAACATGTAATTGTTTATATATTGATTTCATACTATTATGGAGTACACTGGATATTCATCTTTCCGTTCTTGTGATACTTTACTAAGAAGAATGTATTTCGGCTTGGCGCCTGTGACTCAACAGGCTAAGGCGCCAGCAACTTACACCTGAGCTGGCAAGTTTGAATCCAGCCCGGGCCCGCCAAACAACAATGATGGCTGCAACCAAAAAATGGCCTGGCGTTGTGGCGGGTGCCTGTAGTCCCTGCTACTTGGGAGGCTGAGGCAAGAGAATCACTTGAGCCCAAGAGTTTGAGGTTGCTGTGAGCTGTGACGCCACGACACTCTATCCAGGGTGACAGCTTGAGACTCTGTCTCCAAAAAAAAAAAGATGTAAAGTCTCCACCTTTTTTAATGGCTACATAATATTCCATGGTATACATATACCACAGTTTGTTGATCCATTCATGGGTTGATGGGCACTTGGGTTGCTTCCACAACCTGGCAATTCTGAATTGAGCTGCAATAAACATTCTAGTGCAAATGTCTTTGTGGAACAATGATTTGTGTTCTTCTGGGAGGAAAATAGTTTTAAAGGATAGAGAGCTTTGTAAATCATCTTAAGGATATCAGGGAGCCATTGCAGAATATTAAGTGGGGCAGTGACAATGATGTGACATGGTGGTTGGGAAACAGAAAAGGGTCACAGATAGTGCCTAGGCTCATGGCTTGGGGGAGATGGCGATGATGATGCACTTCCCTGAGACAGAAGACATAGGAGTGGTGAGTTCATTTGAGATTGTTGAGTTTCACCTTCTTGTGTACCATCTGAATAGAGGTGCCCAGCAGGTTAAGGGACATACAACAGAGGTTAAGATCTGAGTCACACATAGACATAGGTGACATAGGTGACATAGGTGGTAACTGAAGCTGTGGAAGTGGATAGGATTTCCTAGGGAGAGTCTCCAGAGTGAGAGTGAGGCTGTGGGAGGGTCAACAAGGAAGGGGTAGACAAAGGAAGAGGGGTCCAAAAAAGACAAGAGAGAGTACAGACTCTCACCAGAGGCTTTCTTTTGATACCTTCACATGTCTTCTCAGGCAGCAGCTTGTGTTCATTCCCTGGTGCCATAACTACTCCATCCCTTAGTGTAAACCTTCCCTCCTCTGCTATTAGGGAGTTCATCTTGCAAATCTAACAGAGCAATAAAGCCATTTTCTGTTAACAACATCCAGTTCACTACAAGACCTGTAATGGTATTCATTTTGGAGGTCAATACAGCTGTCAATGGAAGTTTTTCCCTAAGAGGCCCATCAGTTTTTCTGTTGTACACTGGCAGAAGTTGACCTGCCCAGCATCAGAAATGACTGGAGAGTAATTAATGCTGTGGAGCATTAATGAGCTGGTGATCCTGCCTGGGGCTGTGAAAAGGGTACAGCCTGAAATAGGTCAGAACATGGGAAATAGAAAAACCATGTCTCTTCCAATATGATTTGAACAACCCTAGAAAGCCTCTAATACCACAACCAAAACTTCATCCCACCAGCTATCACACTGCCTAAAATTACTTTTTTTTTTTGGTGGGGGGAGACTGAGTCTCACTTTATCACCCTCGGTAGAGTGCCGTGGCATCACACAGCTCACAGCAACCTCCAACTCCTGGGCTTGGCCTATTCTCCTGCTTCAGCCTCCCAAGAGCTGGGACTACAGGTGCCTGCCACAATGCCCAGTTATTTTTTTGTTGTAGTTTGGCTGAAGCCGGGTGTGAACCCACCACCCTCAGTATATGGGGCCGGCGCCCTACCCACTGAGCCACAGGCGGCACCCCTAAAATTACATTTTTAAACTTGTCTTTATTTTGAACAAGAAGTTTCACTGCTGGCATTTGTGAATTCTGAATGAATATTTTCAGTTATTCTGCAAACATGGACTAAGACCCTTCTATGTACCTGGCTTTTGTTAGGTATATCCTGGGACCATAGGGTAACCACATCACAGTTTCTGTTCTTAGAAAGCCATGGGCAAGGCAAGGAAGCAGAGTGACTGTGGTTCTAAGAGAAGTATGGGCCAAGTGCCTTTGGCACACAGAAGAAGAACCAAGTCCAGGACAGCTTCAGAGAGAATATGATATCCCTGCAGGGTCTTAAAGTCTGCATATGAGTTTGCCAACAGAATGGAAGTGAAACCAAGGCGGAAGGAGCATTTAAGCCAAAACAAAGAATCATAAAAGAGGCCGGTGTGTTTGGGGTCTGATGGTCCTTCCATATGCCTTGTTTATGGGAGGAGAAAAGCAGGAAATAGGTCAGACTGTGAAAAGCCTTGTATGTTATGCTAAGGAATTTGGACTAAGCTTAGAGAGCCAGCTAAATGAATAATGCCCTTGGCTTGGGGTATAGCACTCCAAGCTATTATCTGTCCTTAATACCTCACTTCCTTTCTAACACAACAGAGGAGAGTTTGTATAAGAGTTAAGAGAGAAAATGACCAGTAGACAGAGTGTTGGGGAGTAGGGGGTCACAGCTGTCCTCAAAGGACTTGGAAGGGCAACCAGGAGGAGCTGAGGTCCAGTCTTAAAGGACAGCTCCAGATAGATTTGTGCTTTTATCATTAATGCAATAAGGCACAGTCTAGGGCCTCAGTGAATTAGTCTTCAGTTAAGCAAAACTTCATTGAACAAAGCCAGCCGTAGCTTTGAGGGAGGCGGTGACAACAGGAGCCACCAAAGAGGAGGAAGGCAGGAGTACTCACTGCTGTCGAGGCTGACCTGGCCTGAGGATTGAGGTCACACTCAGGCCCTGTGAGTAGCCATACCTTCTGGGAATGGAACAGGTAAGGCCCAGGTTGTGATAGGAAGTGGCCTTCAGGCTAGTCCCAAAGCAGTAAGTATAGAAGTACAGAGCTTCTTCTCATCAACCTAGATGGCCAGGAGGCTCCAGCCCTCTTCTGTGAGGGCAGAGAGGGACAGGTATATGAGAGGGAGAGAATGCTACTATTAGATTATTGCCTCTGCTCTTCATATTTTTTCTTCCTCTGACAACTCACTTTAGGGCAAGGACATCTTTCCTTCCTCTTTCGTTTACAGAGCTCTTTCTCTTTCTCATAGACTCACTGAGAAACATCTCTGCAGCCAGTCACCATGGCCCCCGCTCTTCTCCAGCTGAGCTCAGCAGCTCCAATCAGCACCTTCTCCGAGAACGAAAGTCCTCAGCACCGTCACACTCCAGCCAGCCGACCTTGTTCACGTTCGAGCCCCCCATGTCAAACCATGTGCAGCCCACCTTGTCCACTAGTGCGCCTCAGGAGTATCTCTACTTGCACCAGTGCATAAGCCGGAGAGCAGAAAACGCAAGGTAGGGGGCCGCCATGGCCATTAGATGGCTGAGTGACCACTCATAGGGCCTAGTACTTTTCAGTCCCTGTATTTTAATTTTAAATACAAAGGAGCAAAATATTATATCTTTTCAGGTAAACAAATGCACATGTAACAAAATTTTTTACTTGTGTAACCTTCACATTGTATGGGTAGCTTCCATGTTGCTACACAATGTTAACTGGGTTCCAGAGAAACCTCCCAGTATCAAAAATTATGCTATAAAATTTTTTTATTTGGGCTGGTGGCTCACGCTTATAATCCTAGCACTTTGGGAAGGAACTGATTAATAAATGGCAGAGGCAGTGTAGAACCCAGGTCTGCTTGTTTCTGGTCCTATGTTCACACCCTGTACACTGTGCTACTGTGCTTATGTTTTTCTGAGTCATTTACCATCATATAACCTCCCAACACTCAATCTTAAGTCTGCCTCAAATACCCTTTTTCCTGAAGCCGCATGATTCATTCATTTGTGGACCTGTCACTCATTCAACCTCTATTTGGCAGTATGGTATAATGAAAAGCATCTTCAGGCTTTGGAGTCAGTCATACGTGGGTACAAATTCAGGTTCTGCCATTCTTCTTGGTGATCCTGAGCCACTTATTTAAGCTCATTTACATTCAATTTCCTTTATTCAGAACAGGAATAACTAATTCAAAGATTTACAATGTGTGTAAAATGACCAAATATACTTAAAATACCCAGTAATAGTAGATATGCAATACATATTACCTGTTACCCTTGTTTCCCGACCCCTTCTACTGCATTTATGATAGGCTGGGATTGGACAAAGTGAAGTTTTAAAATCATTCACTTGATCATAATCATTCAATTATGCACTTCTATTGCATAAGGTGGGATGTGAAAAAAAGTATAGTTTTAGTGAAAGACAAAGTACTTAATATAAATGCCTTGGAACTTCAATGTGCATATGAAGTACCCGAGGATCTTGTTGAAATGCTCATTCTTAGTGCAGTAAGCTTGGGGTCATGGAGTCCTGCCTTTCTGATAATCTCTATCTAGATGATACCAGCATGTCTGCAGATTGCACTTAAAGTAGAAGGTTTTATATAATATTAACAACTGCCACGCACCTCTACTCACATTATACTGATAAGCATCAGAGAAAATATATATATAAAAGTCTCTACTTGAATTAGCAATTAGGACCTGCTCACTGCACTACTACTTCTTCTATAAAACCTCTATTAATTTCCCTAGCTGGAATTCATGGTCTTCTCTGATTTACCATAGCAGTTTTTTATTATCTCTCACCCAGCATTTGGAACTTTCTACCTTGTATTATGGATTTTTTATTAATATGTTACTGCTGTTTGAAGAGGGAACCCAGGGTGCACAGTAAGTGCATAATAAATATTTGAACAAGTCTGTATTGTAGAGAGATAACATAGTAGAGGAGATAGAACTTGTCTACAGTTGGGGAAGTAGCATTGTTGTGGGTCCTTGACCAAGCTTATGGTTTTCTTTGTGTCTTTGTTTTCACTTGTGTGGATGAGCGAGCAAGGTGGTAATAAGATGGATCTCAGGGAGATTTTTAAAGAAATAAGTTCAAACAGTATTTGCAGAATTCCAAGGGGAGAAAGAGGTTTGGAAGGAAGCTTTCTGGTACTACTAAAGTAGCTTACATCATACTAAACCTACTGTAACAATTATAAAGTTTGGATAAAATATTCAAAAAACAACTGTTTGAGGGCACTGAAGAGCAGTGAAAAATCAAACAGAAACTGGAAGAGATTTGACTCTTGAAAGAAGTGAGATTCAATTTACATGGCTTTTCCTATGAAGTTCCTGTAACATATAATCTAAAATGTTCAGTATAGAATGAGAAATTGCTAGACACATGAGGAAACCACAAACACTGACACATAGTTGAGAGAAATCAATACACAGAAACAGACCGAAATAAACCCAAGTTGTAGAGCTAGCCTACAAAGACTTTAAAATAATTATGTTAATTTTTTAATCTCTGGGGGTAAAATAGGTATAATGGATAAAGAGAAGATAAATTTTAGAAGACATATACAAACTCTGAAAAAGAATTTAGGAGTTCCGGTTCCTCTATGGTGGCAGAAGCCACTGTTACAGTATTCAATGGAGGCAAAATTCACATGTACAGAAGGCTGACTTTTTATATCCCTCCCACTGATTACAACAAAAACTCTGGACAAAATCCAAAGTACAATTACCCAAAGACTCAGAAAAGTAAATAAAAGGAGGCAGATTGTAGAGGGGAGAAAAACTTGGAGAAGTGTCTACACAGAGATGAAGTTTTTTGTCTCATGGATTTGTCTCCATCACAAAGTAGCACAGTGGCTAAAACTCTCATAGAAAGCCCGTCTTCGCTCGGCGCCTGTGGCTCAACGGGCTAAGGCGCCAGCCACGTACACCTGAGCTGGCGGGTTCGAATCCAGCCCAGGCCCGCCAAACAATAACGACGGCTGCAACTAAAAAATGGCCGGGCGTTGTGGCGGGCGCCTGTAGTCCCAGCTACTTGGGAGGCGGAGGCAAGAAACCTGCTTGAGCCCAGGAATTGGAGGTTGTTGTGAGCTGTGATGCCACAGCTCTCTATCCAGGGTGACAGCTTGAGGCTCTGTCTCAAAAAAAAAAGAAAGCCTATCTTTCTGAGTAGAGGAACCAAAAAAGGAGCCCCTGACCCCTTGGGGGCTGGAAGAAGTACTGACAGTGGGGAGAGCTGAATGGATCTCCTGTTCCGGGCATGAAATTATATAAGTCTTAGGCTCACCTTGAGCTGTACACATACATGTTGGGGCAGACCCAAACTAGCATAACAAAGGCTATGTGGACTGAACTAAGATTTGAACTACCACATCCAGGAGAGGCAGAACTTGCAGTTTGAACCTAACCAGGTTGATTTCCTGAAGAAACAAAACTATCAGTTCTCCAGGGTATAACAACAGAAGTCTGCACAGTTAACAGTCACAACATTCAGGACATATAATCCAAAATAATATATTTTGCTGAGCATCAGCAAAATATAACCTGTTCTCTACAGAAGACACAGGTGCTAACCTCAAGAAACCCCTGATGTTGTAATTCCCATAGATTTTTAAAGCCCCTATTAAAATAACATTCCATGTGATAAAGGAAAACATTTGAAATTAATGGAAAATAAAAAACCTCCACTGACCTACGTCTATATTCTGCAAAAGTATCCTTCAGGAATGAAAACAAAATGACATTTTTGGATGAAGGAAAAATAAGAGAATTTCCAGGAGATCTGTTTTAAAGGTCTTCAGGCTAAAGCAAGATGGTATATACAGGAAGGAAACGTGAATCTTCAGGAATGAAGGAAGGGCAACAAAAATAGTAAATATCTGTGTAACTATAAAAGACTACTTTTCCCTTCTAAGTTCTTTAAAGTATGTATTAAGGTTGAAAACAAAAATTAAACATTATCTAGTGAAATTTTCACCTGATTTTCTTCCTCTTCAGTATGAGAGCTCCTTTTACCATTTCTTGCATTGTGAGTGACCAGGTGACCTATTTTTCCAACTTTCATTTATCTAGAAATATTTTAATTTTACTTTCATATGTGAGAGCAATTTTTTCCGGGTATAAAATTCCAAACTGACAGTTCTAGTTCTTTCACTATATAAAGGATACCTTTCTAGTCTTCTGACCTCTGTTGTTTCTAATGCGCTATCAGCTCTTATTTTTATTCTGTTCTTCTAATATGTAATATATCTTCTTTCCTCCAAATAATCTTTTCTCCTCTTTAAAAAAATTATAAAATATATAACATAAAATATACTATCTTTTTTTTTTTTGGCCAGGGCCAAGTTTGAACTCACCACCTCTGGTATATGGGGCTGGTGCCCCACTCCTTAAGCCACAGGTACCGCCCTAAAATATACTATCTTAATCTTTGTTGTTGTTGTTGTTGTTGTTGTTGAGACAGAGCCTTAAGCTGTCCCCTGGGTAGAATGCCGTGGCATCACAGCTCACAGCAACCTCAAACTCTTGGGCTTAAGCCAGCAGTTCTCAACCTGTGGGTCACGACCCACAGGAACTGTATTAAAGGGCCGCGGCATTAGGAAAGTTGAGCAATTCTCTTGCCTCAGCCTCCCAAGTAGCTGGTACTACAGGCACCTGCCACAATGCCCAGCTGTTTTTTGGTTGTAGTTGTCATTGTTGTTTGGCAGGCCCAGGCTGGATTCAAACCTGCTCTGGTGGTTGGCGCCTTAGCTGCTTGAGCTACAGGCACTGAGCCTATCTTAATCATTTTAAGTGTAGAGTTCATTTGTGTTATGTATGTTCACATTGTTAAACAACCAATCTCTAGAAATCTTTTCATTTTGCAAAACTGAAACTCTGTGCATTAAACAACTCCCCATTTCCTCTTCCCCAGCCCTTGAAAACTATCTTTCTACTTTCTGTCATTCAAATTTAACTTCTCTAGATACCTCATATAAGTAGATTTATACAGTATTTGTGTCTCTGTGATTGCCTTATTTCACTTAACATAATGACCTCAAAGTTCACCCATGTTATAGTATGTGTCAGAATGTCCTTCATTTTTAAAGCTGCATAATATTTCATTACGTGTACAATTAACTCATGAACAAACAACATAGGTTTGATTGAACTGCATGAGTCCAAATATAGGCAGATTTTTTTCAACCAAACATGAATCAAAAATGTAGTATTTGCAGGATATGAAACTGGCATATGTGGACTTTTTATATACTCAGGTTCTGCAAAAACCATGGGCCCTCGGTATGCGCGAATTTTTGTATGTGCAGGGGGAGGGTGTATCCTGAAAGCAGTCTGCCACATATGCCAAGGGACAACTATATGTGCCACATTTCATTTATCCATTCATCTTTGCATGAACATTTGGGTTTCCTCCACCTTTGGCTGTTACTGCTTTGGCTGTTGAATAATGCTTCTCTGCACATGGGTATGTATACAAATACTCTTCAAGACCCTGATTTCAGTTCTTTCGGGTCTATACCCAGAAATAGAATTGCTGGATAATATAGTAATTCTATTTTCAGTTTTTTGAGAAGTACCATACTGTTTCCCAGAGCTGGGGTTCACTTAGTATACTAGTTCTATGTGTTGCTTTTTTTGGTCCATTTCAGCAAATTTCTACCAATATTTGTACAGTTTTTTTCTGCCCCATTTTGTCCCTTCTCTCCATCTGAGAGGTTATTCATATGCTAGACCATCTGATACTGATCCACAGGCCACTAATACTCTTTTCTTTCAATCTTTTTCTCTCTCTGCTCAGATTTGATGGGGGGTTTTGTTTGTTTGTTTTTGTTTGTTTGTAGAGACAGAGCCTCATTTTATTGCCCTCAGTAGAGTGCCATGGTGTCACACAGCTCACAGCAACCTCCAGCTCCTGGACTTAGGCGATTCTCCACCTCAGCCTCCCAAGTAGCTGGGACCACAGGTGCCCACCACAATGCCTGGCCATTTTTCTGTCTTGCAGTCTGCTGAGGCTGGGTTCGAACTCGCCACCTTCAGTACATGCAGCTGTCGCCCCACTCGATGAGCCACAGGCGCTGCCCTTTGTTTGTTTGTTTTTTTCTTTTTGAGACAGAGCCTCAAGCTGTTGCCCTGGTAGGGTGCCGTGGCATCACAGTTCACAGCAACCTCCAACTCCTGGGCTTCAGCGATTCTCTTGCCTCAGCCTCCCAAGTAGCTGGGACTACAGGTATCCTCCACAATGCCTGGCTATTTTTTGGTTGTAGTTATCATTGTTGCTTGGCAGGCCCAGACTGGATTCGAACCCAACAGCTCTGGTGCATGTGGCTGGCACCTTAGCCACTTGAGCTACAGGCACCAAGCCTTTCTTTTTTTTTGAGGCAGAGTCCCAAGCTCTGATCCTGGGTAGAGTGCTATGGTGTCATAGCTCACAGCAACCTCCAACTCTTGGGCTCAAGTGATCCTCTTGCCTCAGTTTTTCTATTTTTAGTAGAGACAGGGGTCTTACTCTTGCTCAGGCTGGTCTCAAATTCATGAGTTCAAGCAATCCACCTGCCTCGGCCTCCCAGAGTGCTAGGATTACAGGCGTGAGCCATCTCACCTGGCCAGATTTAATGATTTTTAAGTTGATTTTTCAGCTCTAGTTCCCTCTCCTTCCCCCTCTTCCTTTTAAAAAGTAAATTTTTTTTTTTGAGACAGAGTCTCACTATGTTGCCTTTGGTAGAGTGCCATGGTGTCACAGCTCACAGCAATCGCTCATGGACTTAAGCTCTTACCTCAGCCTCCCAAGTAGCTGGGACTACAGGCACCTGCCACAACACCCAACTATTTTTTTTGTTGAAGTTGTTTAGCAGACCTGGGCCAGGTTTGAACCCACCTGCCTCAGTGTATGTGGCTGGCGCCCTAACCACAGAGCTATGGGCGCCAAGCCTTAAAAAATAATTTTTAAAGGAGAAATTGAAGTACAATCAGTGGCATAAATATCGCTTCCTCATGTTCCTTTGTAACACATCCTTCTCTTACCACATTTCTTAGTAACCAGTGACAGCCTTTCTGTCATTACAGATTCGTTTGCATTTTTTTTTTTTTACTTTTATATAAATGGGATCATAGTGTCTGTACAATTTTTCCTGGCTTTTTTTTTTATTAAATCATAGCTGCGTACATTAATGCAATCATGGTGTACAATGTGCTGGTTTCATATACAATTTGAAATGTTTTCATCAAACTGGTTAACATAGTCTTCGCGGCATTTTCTTAGTTGTCATGTTAAGACATTTATATTCTACACCTAGTAAATTTCACACGTACCCTTGGAAGATGCACTGTGGGTGTGATCCCACCAATTAACACTCCCTCTCCCCTTTCTCCCTCCCCTTTCCCCTTCTTCGTGAGTTATAATTGGGTAATAGCTCTCATAAGAAACCTATAAATTGGTTTCATAGTAAGACTGAGTACATTGGATACTTTTTCTTCCATTCTTGAGATACTTTGCTAAGAAGAATATGTTCCAGCTCCATCCATGTAAACATGTAAGAGGTAAAGTCTCCACCTTTCTTCAAGGCTG